>VWYP01033495.1:6421-25869 GCA_013400435.1 Pycnonotus jocosus
CGCTCGGTAACGAATGGGGGGCTCCCGGGGCCCCCAGTCGGGGCCCGGCCCAGGGTCTCTCTCCAGAGGGCAGCGGCGGCTGCGCGCCCCTGTGGGGGCCGAGCTGCGCCGGCGCATGGCGGGAAGCGGGAAGCGGGAAGGCGGGAGCGCCTGGCGGCGGGGCCCCGCGCGACAGGGGAGGATATCGGGGTCTGGCCAGGGAAAAGAGGGAGGGAGTAGGGGATAGATGTGGAGGTGTTGGGGCGGGTGTGGGGGGTGAGGTGGGCTGTGGGGCTGTGGGAGTGTCTGAGGTAGGCCGGTGGGAGTGGGGATGGATGTAAGGATGTCTGGGGTGGCTGGTTTGTGTGAGAGAATGGACGGGGAGGGTGCAAGAGTGTTTGGAATGTGTCTGTTTGTGTAAATAAACACAAACCTGTAAGGCACGAAAGATTTGCTTTGTAGAACGTATGCTTTTCTGTTTATCTTCAGAACTTGTGGACAAGTGCATCGGTTCACGTATTCACATCGTGATGAAGAGCGACAAAGAAATTGTTGGGACACTTTTAGGATTTGATGACTTTGTCAGTATCCTTTGGTGGAAGTTAAAGGCTGTCGGTTTTATGCTCTGGTCTGAGTAATTTATAGCTATTGAGAGGTTTGAGTTCAATAGAATCTTTTAATATGGATCGGTTGTATTCTGATATTTTCAGCTTCCAGGTAAAATCATATTTTGGTATAAAATGAAATTAGCATTAAATATTCTCATTTTAAAATCTGGGCCTTATTTTCCTTGAAACTGGATTTTCAGATATGGTGCTGGAAGACGTTACGGAATTGTATGTTTTCTATCTCTTGTTGCTATTTAATGTTTGGTTCACTGAGGCAAAATACTGTATAAGATCGTGCTAGCAAAATGTTTTTGCATTTTTGGAATACTTGCCAGCTGACTAGTTTAACCTTGGATTTGAAACTATAGAAAGTAATCTGTTCAGGACACCTATGCCATGGAGTAGCTATGCATGGTTTATACATGTATGGGGATCCTGTTTGTAGTCTGAATTTTGCATTGGTTGTGTGGCAAACTTTCCAGTAGTTCATTTGTTTTTACACTTTCTCGAGACGTAGCAAACATTCAATAGTGTAGCAAACTTAAACATTTTAATCATAACATGTTGATATGCCATATTCAAGAAATTGCCAGGCTTTAGAGGGTGAATAGACATCTCCATGCACTCAGTAGAAGAGACCTGTTTAGATGCCAGTTAGCTTTCTATACCTAGGTGCTCCATTTATCAAGGTCATGCTGCAGTGTGGCTGATTTATTTGTTAGTTCCAGCAATGGTCACCTTAATGCAGAGATTTCTGTCAGTTCTGTGGTCAAAACTGGAGACATTGTCCCTGGTTCTGTGTTCTTACTTACTGTTTCTAATGCTCCTTCAGTGAGATCACACCTGAGGGCAGAAGAATCACAAAGCTGGACCAGATTTTGCTCAATGGAAATAACATAACTATGGTAAGTCATCAAAGGCTGCATTGTGTTGACTTTCTGTGCCTGTAAATTACTCAGTGATTGTATTCAGCTCCTTTTATCTGAGCTTTCCCGACAGTTCCGCTACATCAGGAAATTTAAAGTAGCTTGTCTGCATGGCTGGCCAGAAAGCCTGGACTTTCAGCACAAGGGCGTTCCTAATTTTGTGGGAAGAGGAAGGCTCAAGTGGGAAGATTTGAGTCTGAGTTGGCTCTGTATGAATGAGGAATTGTCTCCATTGTGTTGTTCTACCTATCTTGCACCTCGGCATTGTGTGCCTGAGCAGATGCCATCCTGCCCTAATTTCTAAGCCTTTTTCTGCTTTGGTTATTGTTTGGCATGTTGGAAGGATAACATACATTCTTACTCCTTGTATGGGGTGAAATTCCTACCATCCAGTTAAACTGGTGATGTGTTGCCCTTGAAGAACAGCCTGGTGAATTTTCAGCAAGGCAGATACATTTCTGCATTAGATCTCATGTCTCTTTTGGGGATGTATCTTTCCATATCAGGAAGTCCATTCTTTAGACTTTTTCTTATTTTAATCCCCAAACCAGTGAAGCTCTTTCTCTTTAGAAGTGCTCAGCTGGTGGTTAATCATTTTTTTTTCTTCCATTGCGTTTTTTGTTTTTTTATTTCTTTTTCTGTTCTTCAGTTCTTTGCTTCCTTCACAAGGAGATGCTAATGCTGATTTACTCCCTGCTGCCTTTTTGGTTTGTGCATTTCTGGCAATAACTGACTTTCTCTTTTGGAAGAGTCTAAAAGCCACTTCTGTGGTCTAGCATGAAGTCTCCATGTCCTAAAATGTTTGCTGTAAAGCAAGAGCTGTCATTTATGGGTTTGTAAAGCCCAACTCTATGGCACTAATGCAAAAATGTCTTACTCTTTTATAGCTGGTTCCTGGAGGAGAAGGACCTGAAGTGTGAAGACATGATATTCATATGTACTTTATGTATATATGCAAAATCTAAATAGGGATTTTGGGGTAGTTTGGGTGTGGATCATTTGTTTGCTTTGCTTACACAGTTAACATTTTACAAAAGACAACCCTTTAGGAAAGGTGCTCGTGGTAATGTTGACATTGTAAATTGAAATCATTACTTTCAATTAAAACACGTGAACCTCTTCTGAATAAAAGGCTTTTTCTTTGTTGGTTACTGTGTTCTGTTATGTAAGTGCACAAGTTAGATAATTTTATAACTACTTGATGGAGTAGAAAAATGACAGTTGTGTTTCAGTTGCCATCAGTCTTCATTTTTTCTACATCTGTTGCATTTGTTTCTGGCCCAAGTCTATATAATAGGCAGGTCATGAGCCAGGGTGTTGCTGACATTTGGCATACAAGCAGATACTGAGCTGGATGTTTTGTTCAAAGGCTGTGTCACTGGAAACTATGTGGCAGAGTTCTGTAGAGTTCTGAAAGCCCTTCAGACTGGGTGCATCTGTTTGATGCTCAGCAGCCTTTGGTTCTGCTGGCCTTAGGGTTCAACTCCTGTGGACCATTTTGCTTGGCGGATATGCTTCCTTACAGCAGAGGCCCTGTAATGGCATTTGGCAAGTGAGAACAGACAGACCAGACCTATTTCATGTTCTAAAAATCCCCAAGGCTGGTGTTAAAAATTCTCACTGGTGTCAGTGGTAACTCTGCTTTCATCATTTGATGATGCTGTGTATACTCAAATTGGGAGCTGTCAGTGGCTGCTTGCATAGTTTGGAACACTCGTATTAGAGTAAACAGGAGTTTCTGTCTCCATCTGGTCTCCTGTGATATAATAATGTGACAGATATTGTGAGCTACTATTTTAGGATAATTTTTGTGAGGAATTGCTGTTATGTTATGAGACCATGCTTCCAAGTCAGCTTATGCTGCTATAGTACACCTCTCAGGTGGCTTCTGTGTATAAATGTCTTTGGAGAGGAATCCCAGGTGCCTGCTGTAGAGAAAGAGGGTGCGGCATGGGCTCATGTGGACAGGATGTGCTTTGCCTTCCCATTACCAGAAGAAAGAAGTGTTGAAGAAGGGGGCTCAGGAGCAAGATTCTGCAGGAAAGCTGCTGTACGGGATCTTTATGCCTTGCCTAATCTGACAGAAAAGCTGCCTTTGCTAGCTGGGTGTGATCTCACAAAGCAGTGAGAACCTCTTGCTGAAGCCTGTTAAAAGGGAGAGGGAGTTCCTCCTCTCTCCCAGGGAGTGTGCAGCTTCAGGCTCATGTGTTCTGAATAAATGATCTGTGATTGCAGTGTTTAGATTGTATCCTGGAATCCATACCATTTACTCCATGAACATGATTGGCTTTTTCCTTTCTGTCGCCATTACTTCCTCCAGCTTTGTTTAATGCATGTATTTAAAAAAGATACTTTTTTTTTTTTTTTAACTTAGTTTTGATTGAAGCATCATCTGTGGCTGCCGCAAACATTTTCTTTCCTAGTTGAGTCTTTTTCACAAGAAATGAGAACACTGCAAAGATTTGTAGTCAGGGCAGCACTACTGCGTTGTTGAATAAAATTTTGTTTTTTTCTCCAGTGTATGCACTTGATTTCTGCTTCACTCAGTGTTTTGAAAACAGTCCTGCTTCTGAGAGAAGGACAGATCTTGATCCAAAAGCAGCTTTTACTCTGACAGCACAAACATCTTGTTCTCTCAGGAGTTTGTTGCCTTGAAAAAACCCAAACAACTTGGTACTGCCTCAGTTCTTGCTTCATTGGCTGTGTTCTGCTCCACTTACTTTAGGAGTGCTAAGACTTATCTTTTAGGAAGACGTTTTAATTCCTGACTCAACAGGTTTGCAGAGATCCCTTTAAAGAGAGCTTGTGCATGCAAACACTGTTCTTTCTAAGAAGAAACATTTTTTCACTGTCAGCTAAGAATACAGACTATTCCAGGAGGGTCTGGTTTGCTTTGCATTCATTATTTCTGTAGCCTGTTGATTTGGAAGTGCAGTTAATAAGCTTGTCCAGTAAGTAAGTAGTCATGCTTTTTTTTTTTTTTCCTTTGTCCCTTAGCAATCCAAGTGCTTAATTATACCGCACTATTGTGGACACTGGTCTTCTCCAGAATATTATGCAGAGTGCCACCTCATATAGGTAATTTAAAATAATAACCTTAGGCTTAAAAAAGATAGAAAACTAAATGAGGCTTTAGGTTTAGAGCAAGATAGTTGTCAGGTTAAAATAACTTTGTGGTTATGACATGCATAGTGGTGATTCTATTCAGATTTATGTTTGTTTTGCTTTCTGTTTTTCTTTTGGATAGCCCTGGTTGCAGTCATCCTTAGTTCTGCTACCTGGCTGTCTTAGTATGGAGAAAGCTCCCTTCTGCCTACTATTTCATTATGGTTACTTATTTTGGTTTGGGTGTAAATATCCTCTGAGTAACCTCGCTGAAATTACTAAAATGACCTCCCAGGTCACTGGTAATTCTTAACACAGTCAGTGCTTCCAAAGGATGTCATTGTAATTTAGCAGTCTCATCAGTAACCTGTTGTTTTGCAGGTGTAACAGTATTTTGGTCAATTGAACTACAGTCAGACAATATAAGCAGAGAACAGTAGAAGATTTATTCCAGTTTCAATTCCAACGAATCTGACCTTGAGGCAGTTGATACAAGGAGTCAGCAAATATTTTCAGAAGCTTGCTTTGACATTTTCAAACTACTATAATGAACAGGAATCAAAATTCAGCTTTTTTTGGACTGCTGCTGCATTAACGCTGTGCCACACTTTTGCTTTCTGCTGAAAGAGAGAATGGATTTGAATTAATAGTTTATCAACAGATTATGCAGCTTGATGTCTAAAAATCTTAATTTTAATGAAGACACTATGGTTGGTTAATTAAACTGTCAGAAACAGAATCAGGGATTCAAAAACTGCTATTTTATTTCAGAGGTCCTTACATTTGTACAATATATTACATAACTATTTTCTGCAAAACGTAATACATACTTCAGAGCTTTTTTCTATAAGCTTTTATAAGCTCACATTCTCTTGAAGCCTTCTTCTAGGAGCTCAAAATAAGCATTACAAATGAAGTATTTGTTGCTTTAACAGGAAAACAGTTGCAAGAAAAGACAAAAATATACCTGTTTAATCCATTTTGAAGAAATACTTCAAGCAGATTGAATATGGTCTTCATACATCAATACTTAATACAATTTGTTAGCTGTTTTCTTTCTTTTTTCTGTGATGTATTTAATCAAAATTTAAAAAATACATGTTTAATAGAAAAAAAAGGCAAAGTACTGTAGTTTTATTCCAGTTAATGGGTTCTCAAAACCCAGATTAACCTTTTTAAATCTAATTCAAACCTGTAATTAGTCAGTCTTTGGTTGGGTGGTTGGTTGGTTTTGTGTGCTTCTTTTAATGGATCCTCATATTTTGTTTTCAGTACTGATTAAAAAGAGTGGCCCTCAGTAGCCATTAAGTGCAAAGTGATTTTTCAAGTCCTGCTGTCACCTGCATTCCCCTGGCATTCCATTTGGTGAAGAACTTTGCGTGGCAGCAGCCCCTGCAGAGGAAGAGGAAAACACAGGTCATAAGGATTTATAAATAAGCAGTTAAAATGTTTTCCCATTCAGTAAGCACTGATAAATCATTGTGATTTAGGAAAGTTACTCCTCAGTTCAGTGCCTCCACCAAGGTTCTCTCAAATTGTACAGATTTTGACAGTCCAGTGTACTGTTCAAATTTGCCAGAGGCTGAGGCATGGTAAGGAATATGATACCTACTCAATACTATGCTTTCTCTCAAGGGCTTATGAGACTATTTTTGAAATTATTCCTATTGTCTGACCCAACTCTTTCTGGGGTTCCATGTCACCACAGGGCTTGCCTTTCAAGGCCCAAGATAGTGTTTGGGCACAGGGTACCTCTCCAGCCGTCCAGTGGTTGATTCCACCTCTGTCAGCACATAGCGCTTGCCTTGGTGGGTTTGTGGGAGTGCAGTCTTAACTAGCCAGGCCTCCCCATATTTATATTCTAACTATTGTTCCTCATACTGTAGAGGCTTTACTTGGCCTGCTTGAGTGCAGTGCATGTTTTGTAGTTAAGGAGAACCTGGGAAGTGTCTGTGGTTAAGTCCACCCCTCAGTCATGAACCCATCTGTACTGTTGCATCTCTTCCCTGATGACCTGAAGCATCATGGGCTTCAGTGAGCCAGAAATAATTCACCCTTTTTTGCCAATCTAGATGCACCTGAGACATTTTAATCTTGGCAGTCCAATCCACCTGTCCATTGTGATGTTCTTCAGTAGCCCAACTCACAGGTGCATGTGCGTCTACATGACTTGCTTTTACAGCCAGCTTCTCTACATAGGCAGTGATGTCTTGTCAAACTTCAGCAGCCCAGATGAGTTTACCTCAATGCTGCTTATTTATCTTTTTCCATTGATCCAGTTTCCCCTACAGAGCACTTGCTGCTGTTCAGTGGTCAGCGTAGAGGCAGGGTACTGGCCATTTCTCTCATACAGTGATATCTAAAGCCATCTGGATGGCTTTCAGCTCTGCAAATTGACTTGATCCACTTTGTCCTGCAGTAGCTTCTGCAATTTGCCATGTAGTACTCCATATAGCAGCTTCCCAGTTTTGATTTATCCCCATGACATGGCAGGAACTGCCAATGATGGGGGCGTGTTGCTTTCCTTTTTCTGGTAGCCGATTATGTGGTTGGGCCTCCTCAGCACATGTCGCCTTTTTGTCGTCCTCCTTTCATGATAGTCCAAAATTTTTGGCTTCCTTGATTTCTGAGGTCCATAGGTGATTGGTATTTCTTATTTGAGCTTGCTGTGTGATCAGCACAACTCACTCCGTGTAGTATCAGTGGCACGATGTGGGACTTTTCCTTTGAACATCCAGCCCAGCATTGGCAGTTGAGGTGCCAGGAGGAGCTGTGCTTTGGTGTGCACGTAGCTCAAAACACTTCATAAGCTGCCAGAATCTCTTTTCCGGGTGGGGTGTAAGAGGCCTTGTACAGAGATCTCTTGTATCTCTCAGTCTGGAGCCCCACTGGTCACTCTAAAGCCTCCCTGGGTACTTCTTGCCAGAGACTCCAGGAAGGACCACTCTTCCCCTCTGCAGTGTAGAGCAAATTTTTCACATGTGCTCCTATCCTGACTGGCCCAAATGTTACTTCATGAAGAATCTCCTGTTTAGTTCATTCAAAAGCCTGTTATTATTCAAGACCCTACTTGAAATTATGCTTCTTCCATGTCACATGATATAGAGAGGGTTTACAATATTACTGTAATCTGTAACATGAATCCTCCAGAAACCTGCAGTGGCTAGGAAAACCAGCTTCTCGCTGGTTGGTAAGGAGTTGGTGGAGACACAGCTGCTTGTTTGTTGACCACATCCATTGGAATCTGATGACATCCCTCTTGACATTTTACCTCTAAAAGCTGAATTTCCTGGTAAGATCCCTTGAGTTTGCTTTGGTTTATGGCAAAACCAGCCTTCAGCAGGGTCTGGATTATCTTCTCCCCTTCCTCAAAAACCTCCTTTGCTGTGTTGCCCCATGCAGTATCATTGATGGACTGCAAGTGTTTTTGGAGCCTTGCCCTTTTCTTGTGCAGTCTGGATCAGCCCGTGGCAAATAGTGGGGTTATGTTTCCATGCTGGGGCAGCCAGTTTCAGGTGTACTGGATGCTCCTCCAGGCGAAAACAAACTGTGGCCTGCATTCTGCTGCTAAAGGAATGGAAAAAACTGCATTAGCAATGTCAATGGTGGTACCACTTTACTACCCTGGACTCCAGTTCATACTGAAGTTCCAGCATGTCCAGCACAGCAGCAGTCAGAGGTGGTATGACCTCATCCAGGCCACTGACAGTCTACTGTCATTCTCCACTCTCTGTTAGACTTACACATTGGCCATATAGGGCTACTAAAGAGTCAGCAAATCTTGCTGACCACTCCTGGCTCTCCAGCTCTCAAATAATCGCCTGGATAGGGGTCACAGAGCCCTGGTTGGTGTGATATTGCCAACACTGCACTGCTGTGGTAGCCATCAGTACTTGTTTTTCTTCAACTCTCAGCAGTCCTACAACAGAGGCATCCTCTGAGAGACCAGGCAAGATCATCCTTGAGAAAATACCTTTCCTTCACACTTGACACAAGGTGCCTCCAGAGGCTGAGAGCTTTTGTGCTCTTCCCAATCCTCTTGTCAGTGCCATTGCAGGACAGAGATCCCAGCTGCTTGGCTTCACCACCATCATGGGCCACAACATCCCAGAATTAGAGCAACCAGGTCACCAGGGGCTTTCCTGACTGGTAGTTGAAATCTATTGTAGTAATATATTGAAATCTATTTGTGTATTTCACAGCTCACCTGGGGATCGGGTGATTTTCCGTGGCCCTGCCTCTTCCTCCTGTTTTGAGGGCTCTGCTTCGTCTTCATGCCTCATGAAGTGAACTGATTACATGTTGGATTTCTTTTTCTTTATAGGGATGGCTGCTGCTGGCAGGGGTTGTTCCTCTGGTTCAGCAGCAGTTTGAGTGGCCATGGTGCCTGTTGGTCTGTTTTCTTTCTCCTCCCCCTGGGGGTGATATTTACTGTTGAGCACTGTCCAGGAAACAGTAGTCAGGACAGAACACATTGCAGAACTTCATGCCTCTCTGGAGCTACTACAGCATTTTTCTTTGACATATTTCATCACTTTAAGAGGTTCCTGTAGTTGTTCACGGGTGAACTGCTAAACCATTGGAGAAGTCCTCGAAACACTGGCCTGTGTCCTCCTACTTTCTATGCCACTCATTACTATCCCACTTCAAGACGAATCTCTGAATAACCTCCCTAGAAATCTTTCTTGGCTCTAAATACAGTGTGCAATGCGCTGGCAGACCTAGCAACAAGAACTTGCTTTGCTGAACATCTAAAGGGAATTCAGAATTCTTAACAGCTGTTGTAATTGGTCTGAAGGGGGAAAAGGGAGGTGAAAGGCTAGGTAAAATCATCCTCCTCTTTTCCCCCCATAGACTGGATTCTTTTAATAATGGACTCCCAAGGGTGGTGCCTTAGTTAAGGGTGGGAAAGCAACACTGAATACACATCCCAAATGACCCTTGTCTTTATCATGTCATGAGCTGGTATCAGACAGTGCAACAGATCAATCCTGATCCCTCTCCATGCTCTGAAAAAAAGAAACAATGGGCACACAGTGCATATACAGAAATGTATTGAGCTTCTATTGGCCAGATTTTGGTACTGAGGGGCTACAGGGATGGCTTCTGTGAGAGGCTGCTGGAACCTTCCTCACTGTCTGGCAGAGCCAATGCCAGCTAGATCCAGGACAGGTGTTTACTGGCCAAGGCTGGACCGATCAGAAATGATGGTAATGCCTCTGTGACGACACATTTAAGAAGAAGAAGGAAAAATACAGTTATTGCACAGATGTAACTGGCCAGAGAAGAGCAGAAGAGTATTTGACAGGAACAACTCTGCAGACACCAAGGTTAGAGGGGAAGGAGGAGGGGAGTTGAAATCCAGCTGCAGTCTGCAGAGGAGAACCACTCTCAGGTGAATGCTGAGAAGAGGCTGTGGATTCATGGGAGGCCCGTGCTAGAGCAGGCTCCTGGCCTGTGGACCTATGGAGAGAGGAGCCTGTGCTGGAGCAGATTTCCTGGTAGGACTTGTGAGCCTTTGGGGGACCCATGCTGGAGCACCCTGTTACTGAAGCACACAGTGGAAGAGTGAGCCCTGTTGCAGCAATGAAGAACTGTGCTTTCTTTTCTCTGGGAGATAGCACAGATAGAACTTTGTTCCACCACTGAATCTGTGCCTCCTCTGGCAACTAAGTTGCAGTTCCCACTGCAATGGCTGTGGCCATAAAATCTTACTGTGATTTCAGTCTTTCTTCCTGCACTCAGTGAACTCTTAAATGCATGCATGAACAAGTCATAGAGAAAATGATCCTTTTAAACTCCTACCAGAAGGCATGCTAGAACGTTTCCAGCAGCAATGTGTGTGGCAGCTTCAGAAAAATAAGACATTTCATTGATTGTCTCCCTTACATTCTTGAAATAAATCCCTAATCCTAAATTGAAATCACTAAATAAGCACACAGGCAATGCTACAGGAAATATATCTATAACTTGACAAAAATTTAGAAGTTATTAATAGCCATACTTTTTTCACTGCTTTTAAAAGTTAATTTTCTGTATATTTTTTCCAGTATAAAATAGTTCTGCCTTAACAGAATTAACTAATTAAGGCAGTTAATTAACTGCCTTAACAGATTGACTGCCTTATTAATGTTTTTCCTCTTATCATCATTGGGTATCTGATCTGGAGCTTCTAAAGGTCATAAAATAACTGTGTCCTTTTTTCAGGAAAAAAGCAAGCATAAACACACTCTTAACAGCACTAATGTCCATAATGATTACCCAATTCTTGTTAAAACCTTAGTAATGTGACATGCAATTTAGCCCTCTAAAAGTAAATTTTAGTTCCCAGCACTTACTTTCCTGCTCCTTTTTTTTCTTTAAACGCTTTGTCCGGTCAATGGCAGCCAACTCAGCTTTCAACAACAGGTAACGTTTCCGGATTTCCTGCATTTTTACTTGGAGAACTGTTATGCGCTCTGTGCTACTCAAATTTTGCAAGTCAGCTGCAATTTAAAAAATTTCTGTTAATTATTGCAATGCAACATTTTGCAAGCCTTCTGAATTTCGATGAAGAGGAGAACTCAGATCTTAGTGATGTGCTTTGAGGTAGCAGGCAGCAAAGCTCAGAAACAGTAGCTGCTGTTTGTTATCACAGTCTTGACTGACACAAACACACTGGAAGTTCTTCTTACAAGAAATACTAAACAAGTCCTTGTTCACTAAGGCAAAATGGAAGGGAAAGATTTAAAAACCAATAATCTAAGAGGCTGAACAAGAAACAGAAAACAAGGAATAAAACAGCAAGAAAGAAGAACTCTCAGGATATACGACAAAATAAAGCAAACTGAAGATGGAATGATTTTGAGCGAAAACCCTCTAAAACCAGAAAATTCCAAAAGCCTTCTTATAGTATATAGCAAGACCACAAGAGGCATGTTTCAAAGAAGATACTTACATACTTGAAAACTCCATCTGCAACCTTTGGGCAAATGATAATTGTGTTCTTCTTTTAGATCAGACTCCCTCTCTCCACTTTGCCCACATTTTCCTGTGGGAAGGTAGATTGTTACAAAACAAAGCAACTTTCCCACCCAACCCAAAGCTTACCAGGAGCTGTCTCACTCTTAACATGACAATCCATCCTGGTGTAGTAGCTTGGCACACAGCTCTCTGCACCGTGGGTGCACAGGTACAGGACCACAACCCAGGTCTGTAATGGGGCCCCTCTAATTCTGGCATTCTGGGAAAGGGAAACCTTGCACTGGAAACACCGGCCAGTTAGTTGTTGTGCACATAGACTGAG
This sequence comes from Pycnonotus jocosus, assembly GCA_013400435.1. Classification (NCBI taxonomy): domain Eukaryota; kingdom Metazoa; phylum Chordata; class Aves; order Passeriformes; family Pycnonotidae; genus Pycnonotus; species Pycnonotus jocosus. The sequence continues at coordinate 18,325 of VWYP01033495.1, forward strand.
ATCTGTTCTGTGGATTTATGAGAACCAAAATCCTACAGACCTAGAAGGCTGATAAAAGTAGCAGACTGTGGCTCCACAATCCATCCCAAAAACTGGCAAGTATTTAACTGAAAGCGTGTGTGCATGAACATAAGGAGGTAGGGTAGGGACACACTTCCTGGAAGATTCTTGAATACGATCTATCTGCTCAAGGTTCGTATAGCCACAGTCCACTCTACTCTCCAACTGGATCACAACAGCAGTGCACTTATTGCTTTAGAACCACAGCCATAAATAAATTGCCTGCATCAGAAAATAAGGCAAAGAGGCACTGTAATGTGTTCATGTAGGTGCCAAAATTATCCACATCTTTGCAGGTATGGAGCTATATAGTCTTTAAAAGACTTTGCGAAACTGATTATTACATCCTAGCTCCTCTTCACCTTTTTAAATATTAATTTCAAACAAATGATGTGGTACTTTCACACATTTTATTTCACATTGAGCTGATGTACTTACTACTTTTATTCTTTTTTATGTTCACAGATGTTTTGAGGCTTGCTTTCTGCTTTTTGGAGGAGCTGTCTCTTCCCTGAGCATCTTGAAGGTTTTTTTGGCCTCTAAACACTATAAGCAAGGAAAAAGACCCACAAAAGTAGAAAGAAACAGAAATAACAACAACAACAACAATAAAGCCCACAGTTCTGTGTGTTTTTCTCAGAGTATGTACATCTGTTATTAACAAACCAATGGAGATATATTTATTGAGGCCTGCCTGTTGACCTCTTCCAAACTCTCACCTTTCTTGAAGGAAACACATTTTGTTGTATTCTTTTTAAAGAACACTTTCAGATGAATGATGATAGTAACACACCTTAAGGGCATTTTGAGGAAATTCAGTTAATTGTTAACTGAATAAAATCTGTTGCAATGAAAAAAACAATTCTGTCATCTCTGGAGTATAGTCAGACGTGTATTTTCTTCCCCAGTGTTAAAATTTTTTTAGGCGCTATAGCACAGTGAAAGCAGCTGTATTTTTGATGAACTACAAAAGACCCAGTCACTTTCACAAAAAATGTTTTGGATCCAGCCTTGCCAACAGTTAGAAAAGCAGACAGCAATACACTGCCATCATGTGTACTAGTGTTGTCTATGTTTATTATCCTCTATTCTCTGGTGGTCTCAAGATGAATCTCAGCATCTGAATGTGAAACCTAGCTAAAAAGGTCAATGTTTGATTACCTGCTTGACTTCCATGTTTCAGAATATTAACTTCTCAAGGGACAGTGGTTGCCTCAAACATGCAATAATTGGCACTTTCTCCCCCACATTAAATAGCATACAGAGAATGAAATTTTATGCAAGAAACAGCATCTTCTACTTGTAAGCAGGGCATTCAAAATGCTTTCATCTTGCTACAGTAAATATTCCTTACACAATGCATTACAGCTTGTTCTGGGCCTTTCTCATCAGATCCAGTATAAACATCATTCTTATATACTTTTTTCTTCATTGAATCATCATAATTCCTAACAAAAGGCCAAGAAACTTCCTGGCAGTTGTATTTTATTCGCTAGATGATTACAGCATTTCCACAGATTTGAAGTAGACAGTAGGCTACAATTTCCTACAAAAATGCACTTCACAGCAGCAAAACTAAAAGAGAATGAAGATACATCTGCAATGGTAAAATGAGAGTTGCTTGAGTTGAAGACAGCTCTTTTTACCCTTTCCTTTACCATTTTCTGCATGCTCTGGCTCTGATTGATTACCACTGCTGGAGCTGACACGGGCATCAAAACCTTTTGAAGAAATATTTCGCTCAGACTGGAGATCTTGCATCTGCCTTGCAGTATTCTGTGCCTCTGCTGTGCCTTCCGTTTCACTTGTGATGCTTTGTATCTCTTCTTGATTTGGTGGCAGACACTGAGAGACAGTGACAGTGGATGGATGGTTACTGTACTCTGCTACAGCTACAGCGGAAGGTAACTCAGGAGTCTGAGGAGTATTTTGCACTAAACACTCTTCTTCCTTCTCTCTACCAGTTTTATTCTAGGCAAAAGAACAGATGAAAAACCCTTCTCATTTGAGCATTTACAAGACTGTAATCTTAAAATTATTCAACGCTTACAATTACGTTAAACATTTGATGCGTAGAGGAAAGCTCTCCTCTTCATTTAAAAGACTACAAGTACCTTCCTACAGTCCATGCTGAGACCTTTCTACTGAAGACACAAACTTTGTCAACACCAAAACAAATGTGAAAGCAAGCACAGTCTGTGCCGTGGAAGCAGTGGGGCCGCAGGGCGACGGCACAGCACGGCAGCCGTTGGGCAGTTGGGCAGTTTGTGGTCGTTGGCCAGTTGGGCTGTTCCTTGGCACAGAGGTTCCAGAGGTTCCACCACGCTGCAGAGGAAGCAGTGGGAGAAGGTGGTACAGCAGGAGCACTGACTCCTGTGGCAGAAGGAAATTCTTTATTGCAGCCCACCATCTGAGGGACCTAACCTATGCCTAAATATCAATTAAAAAAAAAAAAATTACAAAGGAAATGTTCTGAAATAAAATGATACAGATACACACAAGTCCTGTTTGCTCTCCAGAATCAGCAGAGGGAGCTCCCAAATTTCACCACATCAAGTTGGCTTCCAACAGGGATAAAATTGATTCTTCTAATTTGTTTTCTATTAAGTCATACATAAATTTAATTTTAAAAAAAGGTGAAACCCGCAAAATGTTTATGGGAAAAGTTTTAATTTTTAAAAGGCTAGGAAGTCACTTTTCCTGTCATGTCATATGCCAATCAAAAGGAAGCAGAATGAGGCATGCTTAAGAATGTATCAAGCCTACTTGGTACTTTCCTTCAGTCTGCTTTTATCCATTCATCATATCTAAACACAAAAGTAAATTGTACACATTTATGGTTTTTAGCGGCAAATTACAACATTTTTAAGAGAAATTACTGGAAACAAAAGAAAATCAGAAGACATATTAAATGGATTTGGGATTTGAATAAAGAAATTATTTGTGTACTTTTCAATTTGCTATGTTTCAGCTAGCGTTCAATTCTCCCTATATTAGCATGGATGGAGGCTTTTTTAGCTGTATTAGCATACAGAAGATGAAGGCTTTTTAACACTGACAAGTAAGAGCAAAAGGTGCGTTTTTTCCAGTCAGCACTGAACAACACGGTCACAGGTAAAACACACCACCCAAATGAAAATTCAGTGTGAATCTCTAGCAGGTGTACTTCATATATATACTGTAAAAATTTGACAGTAAGATAAATTGTAGATAAAATGTGACCAGATAATAAAAATAAACACTTCTGAGCTTGAGTGTCTGCAAAGTGGGTATTTGGAGTGACTAAACCACTTGGAGTCACTAACTTTCAAGTCACTGACTTTGCACTAAGACTTTTAAATTCTTTTTCAGTTCAAGGCTTCCATTTTATATCAGATTGATACAAAGCAAACACTACTCCCTAAGCACCAAGATATTAATAATGGGCATCTTATCATCTAATGATGGGCCTGTTCAATCCAAAACCAAAGAGGTACTTTTTCGGAGATTACCTTGTAGATCCTCCACAGAATTCCTAGAGGGAAAACAAGGAATAAAGAGTATTTTTCCAGCTGCTAGATTTACACTAGCAAAGGTATCACATTCTCAGGGAGATGAAGGACCTCAAGGAATTAGCAAGCCTTGGCAAATTCACTGAAAAGTTCCAGCACACTTCTGTGTAGCTCATAACATGAAAGGATCAAATGATTTTTTTGGCTATGATCAAAGAAAGAAGGAGAGTTAATCTCAAATCCAAATACTGGAATATTTGATGAGGGCTCCATTCTTAATTTTAATTCATTGTCAAATAATTTTCCTTCTTCCCCTTCTCCCCATCCCAACATACACTACTCTTCAGAACTTGAAATATCATCATGTGTGTTCCTTTTTTATTTCAGTGGCTGACTGTAAAGTACAAAACTTGTATATTTGTAAATCTTCAACAAACTGAGAAAGAAATTAGTACTTGAACATGTAGCTTTCTGAAGGGAAGAAAGAAAACTGTTGACAAGAATAAGCCTAAGTTTTAAATGCCTGAAACACTCAAATGTCTTGTGATATTGTACCATATGTTACACAGAATTAAAACAACCACAACTCATTAGTATCTAGACTTCATTGTCCACTATGCTTAGAAACGTTGCTTGAAGGTACTTCATGCCAAAGATCCAGTTCCTGCAGATCACTGTAGATATAGATCAAAATCCTACAAAAATCCATATCAAAACCAGCAATAGTGAGACTTTTCTCCTTGGCTCTGGCTTGGGTGCCTCTGGAAATCACCAGGGCTAGACACAAAGATATGTATTCGGGAGAGGGAGAGAAGAGTCATGCTTAACTCTCTAACTGTGACCTTTGCTAGCAGACATTACTAGCAGTTAATAAATTACATGTGTCCTACTCTTAGCCAGAGCCAGGATGGGAATCAAAGTCTAGGCGACAGAAGAAAGTCACAAGGCCCTCAATCTTTCCAGAAGAGGAAAACCACAAAGTATTGTGAATTTGCCTTTGGTTTACAGGGTTTTTTTACAGCTCTACAGACAAGTGATGAAGCTTAAAAGATGATATCCATGGACAATCAACAGATACACTGAAACTGAGTGAAGAGGAAGAAGACTTGCAAATTAACTTAAAAGCTGCACAGAAAGCTTCTATACTTTTTTCAGTTACTTCAAGTTTTAAATGGCAAAATGTAGGAGTACTTCAACTTATTTCTATTAATTCTAGAATAAAGAAAATCAAAAGTGTGTACTCCTGCTTACATAAAGTAAAGCACAAGAAGCCATTAGACTAAGAAAAATTGTGCTTAGAAGCATGAGGCAGCTGTAGGGGTAAGAGGAGTGGGGAGGGGTGGAAATCAGGCCTGTGGGCACCGCCTGGGGAGCATCCAGTCCATGAGCAGCCCCTTGCTGTGGGTGTCCCAGCAGATGGAGTCGAAACGGAGCCACAGCATGGCAGGGAAAGTGGTGGGGCAGTCAGCTGTGGGTAGCAGGGGCTCCTCCATCAAACTGGTCACTGACAAGTGTGACATGTTGTGTGTGTGTCCAACACCAGGAAACAGCGCCCCAGGTGTGGGAAGAGGCCAAGGATCCAGCAGAGTGAGTCTGGGACTATGCAGGAGGCCCTGGTGGCTGCACATACCCATCGGGGATGAGGCTGGCCCAGAGGGTCCCTGTGGTGGGTCTGGGGTGAAAAAATGAGAAATGAGGAGCAGGGAAGAAGGATCAGATGTCACTGCGAGAATGCCATTACATCCCACAGGTGACATATTGAGAAGAGAGCAGGAACAAAATGGTGATTCCTGATGATGACCCTGACATCTTCAGGACAAGAGGCCCAGGAAGGTCTGCACATCTGCCTGCTGGCGTTGTCCAGAATGTGAACTCATTACCAGGTGTACATTGCTCAGGAGTCTCTTTCAACTGCCCGTGGGCATTTCCCAGTTCAAGTGAGCAAAGCTGCTCACTCAGCATATTTTTTGCACCTCTGACAGGGACTGTCCTGCTTACCTACAGCACGGCAAGGAAGGGAGTCTGCCAACGCTGTGGATATATTACAGTTTTATTGCCAGCCCAGCTGAAACAAAATATCCTCTAGCTATTTCTACACCTTCCTCATTCTGTCCTCCGGGTGCCCTGTTCACACTGACAGCTCAGACCACGTGCCCAGTCCAGTTGGGCTGAGTCACAGCTTCTTTGAGACCTAAATTCTTAGTATGACAGTTCAGTCATTTGTCCTTCAAGGATACCTGTGAGCTTCCTTACATCAATATTACTCTACTCTTAGCTAAACAGTGATCCAACAATGAAACTTCCTGCCCTCTATACCCTAATTAAAAACGGCTAAGCTAAGAAAATCCCAAAACATTACATTTCCTGTCTATGCTGCAGCTCATCATCAAATCCAGGGCATGGCTGAATCTCTGCCTAAACACCATACCTCCCTCTTTCACTCTTCAGAGCTGCTGGGGAACAAAGTCTTCCTCAGGCACAAGTGTCTTCTCTCCAGTCTTCCTGCACTTGCTTGGCTGAGCTGACCAGAGCAGCCAGGCTGGAGGCAGGCTTGCCTGAGGTCACAAATGGATGCTGGAAAGAGGAAAGAGGAGAAATAAAGGAACCATTACTTTCCAAGATCAAATCCTCACAGGCTCAAGCAGGATTCCTCAGCTACAAGAAAGATGCACAAAGAGGAGCCAGTGCACCACGCACCCCTCCACCTTCCTGTCCCGGACTTGTCTCAGCCAAGCCTACAATCCCATTCGTCCCTTCATGCAGGTGTCCTCAGGTCCCAGGGCTTTTTGCTGCTTTGCTTTTTCTCACCTGCAAGAGTTCCTGGGCAGACCAGCACCTGTCCTCATCTGCCTGCAGGTAGCAGTGGAGAAAATTGCACAGAAGAGCCGAGTAGTACCTGGGGTTTTGCAGTTTTGAGGGCCCATTCCTTTCTATTGGTTCAAAAACCTACAAGAAACACAAGAGGACACTCTACCTGCTGCTTCCCTGGCCATGACAGCTCTCTCCACACAAACCCCCTCTTTTTAAGATGTACCTTATTCTGAGATGGGGTTCCCTCTGGTAAGGATCTTCCCCTTCCACCATTTCCAGCCCCATGATCCCCAGGGATCAGGTGTCCACTCTGGGGCCACAGGCTTCTCCTCTCACCACCTCTGGTGCCATCCACCTGGGAGTGCCGACACCAGAGCTGTGCTTGTTGCGCTCAGGGGGAGTTGAGCACAGAGACCAAAGTCAGCTGAGGAGAAAAACAAAGCCTGTCAAAGCCAGCTACCAGCGGCAAACGAGGCAAAAAAATCGCTCACTCCAAGCCTGACAAGGCCATGGTGAATCTGCCTGCAAAAGCAGCAGTGCTCTGCTTCCATGCAGCTGTAGCCAGGGAAAGAAGGAACTGGCCACTTCCAAAACGCCCTCATGATTCACGCACTGGTCAAGCAGCACTTCTGGGTGACTGGCAGTCACCTGAAACATTCTCGCAGCACATGCTGGCAGTGCTGCGCCCGGCCAGGGATACCCACCCAATTTGACAGATTTGTCCATGCCCACGAGAACATTGCCGCTTTTGATGTCTCTGTGGATGACTTGGTAGGAATGAAGGAAACGCAGTCCTTGCAGACACTGAGGGAGAAAGGAAGGAGGGAAGGGTAGAAGTCTAGGACATGATTTCATCTCACAAAAAAGGAAAGGGCTTGACCACATTGACAACTTCCTCAGGGAGTTGTGAGCACAGCATGGTGCTGCTGTCAAGAAGAAGAGCTTACTGGAAACAAGTGAAACCAAGCGAGTGAGCGAGCACAAGCGTCAGGGTATGTGAGAGTTCAGGAGCAGAGCGTAAGAAGTGCCGGGACAATGGCAGGCAGTTCACTTCAGATGCTCCTTCTTCTTCTCGTCTTGTGACAGCAGCACCAAACCAAAGCCGGCAGCAAGAAATCTCTGCTCTTCTCACCCACCAGTTGACAAAGACTATCCTTTGTAGGCCAGGGGAAGCACAAGAGGG
>VWYP01033498.1:0-57379 GCA_013400435.1 Pycnonotus jocosus
AGCTCAGCCAAATCCCAGCTCATACAATGGCTGGGCTGGGAGCCTGAGTGACAGCAGAACAGCCTTATCACCTGCCATGATTAGGAAAGAATGCGGAAAGGAGGAAACACTGTGAGGAAAGATTAAAAACTGAACAAAAAGCAACTGACCAGTCACAAAGACATGCCAGGGGTTTAGTCTGGACAGCAAAGGCAGGATCCACATCCTGCTTAGGACACAGAATCCGAGGGATCTGCCAGGGTGGCTGTGTGTAGGGCCCTGTTACAGCCAGTGGGAGCTCTGGTGCCCAGAGGGGGAATCGTGGGTCAGAACTTTGGGATGATCTCCAATATTCCTGTGAGTCAATGGATTGCCCTGACCAGAGCTCCACTGTCTGCTGTAGGTGCTTAGGCTGTAGCTCCAAGGAAACAGCTACCTATGGGTGCTTTCCACCCAAGGAACCCAGTAATACAGATGTTGTCAGCACTGAGAAGATACTGGGGTCAAAACCAGGGATACCCCAGAGAGGACTGGAAAGAGAGGTGATGAAGGAGCAAATGGATATAAACCAGGAGAATCAGTAAGGGACAATGTTGAGTTCTAAAATTTTATGTAGCCTGAGTGAGAAGGTTTTGAATCCTAGGTGGATTTCTTTGAAAGGCAGCTTTAGTTTTCTTGCTTTATTTATCTGTTTATTAGATTTAAAACAGACACTACAAGCTAGAGACACTGTTTTCACATCACAGCATGACCCATCACTGGCCAGGTGAGAGAAATTTTGACCACAGTTTAGCAAAGCACACAGCATGCAACTTAAAGACTGCTCCCTCTGAAAGCCAAGAAACAATTCACACATTTGAATGCATCTATAAACTTGTTTTTAATTATAATCACAGAAAATTACTCATTTAAATACTACCAGGGATTGTAAGTATTTTCCCTACACTCACTGACTTTTACAGCACTTGATTTTTTAGCATTTAACATTAAAATATAAGTGTTATGAGTTTTATTTTTGGATCTGCTTTTACTTTGCTCTAGAGCTGCTTAATTCTCTGCCATATCTGGAATGACATTTGCCATGGATGTCAGCCAGTAAGTTTGTGAAAGTTTTTCTGGTTCCCTGGAAACTTTCCCTAACATCCCACCCGGCCCAGAGTTTAGACAATGACACATCTCAGTGTTACATACTTCCCATGCCTCAGTTCTGAAGGGATTTTTCCCCTTTGCATATGAAGAAGAGCTGACATAGCCTAGATCGGCTTTTGAGACATTCTTGGAATAGTCAAGATGCTCCGTGCTTAAGAGAAATATTTATTTTACAGTTCACAGCCAAGGGCAGCTGGCCTGGCTCAGAACCCATTGACTCCATCAGGAATTGGCTCTGGCTGAAAGAAGCTGCTCCCTGCCTGCCAACAGACACATGGCCAACCAAAAGTGTAAACCTGAGAACTGGAGGAATTGTGCTACCAGTTAATTAAAAAAAAAATGAGTTTTTACAGATTACACAAAGAGAGAAATGCTTGGCCTGCAATTTTAGGAGAATTTACCTTTGCCCAAGACTTAGACAGTTTAGAGAATCACTGAAATGCAGATCTGGGCCCCAGTCTAGTGCACCCTGGGGGCAGAAGAAGACATACCTATCAGTAGCATCAAGTACCAGACTGCAACCTGAGAGACCCAAGCAAGGGATAAGCAGCCCCTGTGACAACATTTCCAGAGGATGAGCACTCCAGAGGATGAGAATGAAAGGAATTAAAATCAGAATACAAGTTAGTGTACTTCAGGAAAAAAACTAACCCACAATATAATAACTGATCTATAATAATATTCTTCAGGCTTTCTCCAGTCCTCCTGCACGTCCTCTGACTGTCAGAGGGATTTCCAGCAGATTTCCTGATTTCCAGCAAATTTCCTGGTTCCCAGTAGATTTCCCAATTTCTAGGCTTTTTGCTCTGTCTTCTGTTTGCAGAGCACCTGTTTCTTCCAAAATAAGCAGGACTTACTCCTGCTGGTGCTATCCCTTTTACACATAAAATAACCTGGGTAGAACAATAGCAACCAGATGTGATATATGATGTATCATAATCTACAACAGCAACATCTCTCTCCAGCCCAGGAGGGTTATTTCATTCATCAGGTTTAACGAGTGTTCAAGCAGTTTATGGCATGTACTGCTTCACACAATCTAAATGCAGCTATGTCATTATATCAGATAAATCTTCCTAAGCAAGAATCTGTGCTATCACACACACGCGCACAAATGATATCTGTGCTACTCCAAGGGCTCATGTTTTGCCAAATGAATTCAACTGGGATTTAGGTTAATGGTTTTAAATACTATTATTCTACACTAACAGTGAATTTAGGGCTTTCTAATATTAGTTCTGCTCCTGTGCTGGGTCAGTAGGAAGGTTCTGAGGCCGTGCAAAGGGTAACTAGCTCCCATGAGAACCCTGGCAGACAGACTTTGGGGGTGTCCTGCTAACAGCATGATTTTATTCCCAGTTTGTGAAATCTGTAAACTGTGTTTAGTAATAAAACCTACATAGATTAGAAGTAAAGAGAAGAGACAACATGAGACTTGAATTAACAATACTGTGGTTTCCAGGCAGGGGTCAAGGTCAGAGAGCATTTTCATAGTGAACTCAGCAGCCGTTGTGTCCGTGTGCCTATTTCTTGTCCCCAGCCTTACGTGATGCTGAAAGAGCCATGTATACATCACGAGCAGACTGATGAGAGCTTCTGGCAACCCTCCAAAAGTAGGCTATAATGAGCAAATGACAGTTGGGAACTGGCAAATTCCTGGTTTCCTTCTAAGATTTTAAAATGTGAATGGGTTTTCCAGGGAGTGAAGGAGTTACCAGTAAAGTATTTCCCTGGCATCAAAATTAATAATCTGAAATAATTCAAGGATGGCAGTACTGGTCTGCAAAATCCCAGTTAGAAGAATTTTTGAAACAGGAAAACTAGGAGGAGTAGGGATTAGAATCACTCTACTAACAATATGGAAGAATGCACATATGCTTATTTTGGAAGGTTATCATTAGTGCCAGTCATAATAAAATGCCTACAGCTAAGGATGTAAACTTGTAAAGATATAGAACCCATTGTAATCACATCTTGAACAATGAGCAATGGATTCTTTGATACAGTTTGCCTTGATACAGCTCTATCTAGACCAATAGCATCCTTGAGAATTATTTGATAATATTCATATACTGAGGCAACTGTTTTTAGAAGCCTTGAAGTTAAAAAGAAGTGATGTAAATTCAAACTGGATTGATATTTTCAGAATAAATTCCTATTTTAACTTGGATGAGTTACTTAGATTTATAAGCAGAACTTGAGTTCTCCAATACCTAAAAAGAGCACTGTTGCAAGTCAAACACCTTAAGGGTATCAAGATAAGGTGAACTGACCTCACACAATGTTGTTGGGGAAGAGGCTAAAAACAGCACTTCCATATGAAGCTCTCTGATGGAGAGGACTGCACTGATGCCAGATGTTAAGGTCAAGATTTCCTACACTTATGAAATCCTGGAATTGCTGTTTGAATTATGCCCTGTTCCTCTTCTCCCTACAGTTGCCCTGTGGGCAGCAGATAATGCTGTTGAAGCCTTCAGGCAGCCAAGGGAGGTGAATTGCAGCTACTCCACCCCAGCAGGAGGTTTCATCTTCTGAGCATAAATCGAGCTCACCTTCAGGCACGTGGCCTTTTCAGGGCCAGCTGTGAAGGTGAGAATGGGCACAGAGAACCTTGGTGGTGACCCCCAGCAGGAGCACAGGACAGACTTGATGCTCCGTGTCTCTGAATGCAGAACATGTAGGGGTGTTGAAGGAAATCTCCAAGGAGAACCCGGTGAAGCCCCAGGCTTAGGACACTGTCAGATTTAGCCAAGGAGGGTTGGTGGCTGAAGGCTAGGCAGGTAGATTTCAAGCTGTGGCTTTGGAATTGCTTTTTTATCTCTTTCATGCCCTGCTCGTAGGAAGGAGATAACAGGTTTTTCTCCAGCTGTTGATAAAGTGGCAAAGAAAATTTTAAAAAAAGAAAAAAAAAAAAAAGGAAAAAAAAGAAAGAGAAAGGAAGACAGTTATATAAAGCTAGACAGACAGAGACATATTACCTCAACAGCACCAGAATCTGAGGCTGAAAAAGAGAGAGAAAATAGTGTTTGTCCTGGAATTAATAACTTTTAGAAGAGCAAGTTGAAAGCCCAGAAGTATACTCCAAATTAAAACCCTATCTGTTCTCTCTTTGGGGAAAAACTTGTTAAAAAAACAAAGCAGATGGTGGGAGCAGGACTGAACCACAGAGGGACTGGTGAAGGACCAGTCACTGAATACACAGGTCTGAAGATGATCAGGTGAAGATGCTCAGTTATGCAGCCCTGCCACAATTTACAATCAAATCACAGCAGAAGCCATACAACAAGAAAAGCAGAGATACACCAACATCTCTGTGTCCCTGGGAGCTGCCACCAGCCCAGCCTGAGAAGCTGCAGAAATGAAGGGAGGGCTGGAGCTGGGCTGAGCATAGAGGAGATGGTCCCTGGAAGCACCTTGTAAAGAAGTAGAGGACCAGAGCTAGGAAGGGACTTGTGCAGGACTCCACAGCAGTAATGTCACCAATGCCCTCCCCTCAGTGCTTGGACTCAAGGACACACATGAGCAAAGGCACAGTCTCAGACTTTAGGGCTTAGTGAAAAAGTGTGGAGTTTTAATAAGGAATGATGATTTGCCCAATTCCTGCTCCTTGCAGAAGCAGTGCTGCTGTCTGTGGGGCAGGGAGGGGCACGGGGGGTGAGCGTGGGGCTCCTGCACGGAGCAGACAAGCTCGGACCGCATTGTCCCGGCACAGCCATGCTAGAGGGGTCTGCTGGGGCCAGGCCTGGTATTTTTGGAAGCCTGAGCAGATTCAAATAGCTGAATGCTGATGTGTCTGGGATCAGAAGCCCAGGTCAGAGAGGATTAGGAGGAAGGATTGGTGGCTGCCTCCATCTCTCCTGCAGCAGGCAGCATCCAGGACCCTTTGTCACCAACTGTGTCCTGTCTTTCTCACAGCCAGCAGTGTTCAGCAGCGTGGGACATGGCTCCTCAGAGATTTACCCAAAGGTGTAGATATTCCACACTGCCTTTGGTCACTGTGCAAAGCAGAGCACTTTTAAAATGGTTAAAGTTGATGGACCTAGAAGGAGGACAGGCACTGGTCCTGCTGGAAAGACATCACTGTAGGGGTAATACTGTGTATATTTTTTTTCTTCCAGCCTTTGCCACAGCTGCAAGTGATAAAAAATCCAAACCCAAAACTCCACCACTTTCTGTTTAAGTTGCTGTAAAAATCCAGTCCCTGGGTGCTTTGATAGGAGATAGCCTAATCCTCTTCTTGCTTGAGTAGTCTCTCCAATTTCTGCTGTAGAGCTGACAAGTCCCTTTGGGGTTTATGGTGAGGGATTTTTTTAGTGGGTGTTTTTTTTTCCTTCTTTTGCTCTACTGATTTTACCTCAAGGGAAATCACTGAGGTTTTGGGGTTTTTTACAAGCAATAGCTTCTTATTTATTTAGCTAAGATATCTAATTCCATTAAAGATAGCTGCTTTGAGGGTCTTTTTAAACATTCCTCATTTTACTCTGGATTCTTGAGATTTTACAGTATCTTTTTGCCACACTAGTTAGCTTGGATAGTTAGAGTTCCATTACGTTTGTCTAACAGGCAGGAAAATGTATTTAAACCCTTCAGAGAGAACACTCCCAGGGTTTGTTCCACTCCAGTGGGACTCACATCCAGTGTGCTGGGGCAGAGCTGAGGGAGAGCCAGAAGACAACTGGGTACTTTGCCTCTGCACTAACCCATGACCCCAAAATGCTTGTGCCTACAAAAGGGCAGGTCACAAATACAGAAGATAAATAACTGAAGGAGTTTAAAAACTTCATCAGTAATGGTTGTGCTGAAATCTCTCTATAAATCAAGATGGTGTCTTCCTATAGTGCTGTTCCACGTCACATCCCAGAGTGGTGGACATCACAGCACAGGAACAGCTGGACAAGGAGTTACAGGCTGAATTATGCCAAAGGGCAGGAATGCGCTGCTCCTCCAAATACCATTTCAGCTGTTCAGTTTTGTTTTCTCTTGACAAACAAAGGATAAATTAATTACATTATATTGCAGATAGCTGTGAATGGAAGTGAAATAGAGCCCCTTATCTCTGGGAAAGCCCTCGGATGTGACTGTGGTTGTGCAAATACTTGCACTGCAAATACAATTACTCAGAATGGGAGGGGATGCAAGGAGAGCCACAGGCAGGGGGTGGAGCAGGACACTGAGCTGACCTCACCCATCTCCTTCTCTGGTGTGTCTGGATTTCAGGAACAGGGAGAAATGTGCTGTCTCAGTGTCAGCTCTAAGGAGAAATACCCTGTAGGGTTTAATTTCATCTTTATAAGCTGAAACAAGGCCATTTATTCTGTATTATTTCACATTGTTTCCCTGTTTGCCTTGTGAAGCAGCATTTTTGGTTTCCTGGTCTGAAAAATTAGGGAGCTAAATGCACTGAATGAAGTTTAAGAGGTATACAGGGGGAACAGAGAGGTTGGCTGGTAACCACTCGAAGATTGGCTCAAGAAATCAGGAGCAGACTCAGGAACTGCACAAAAATCCTCTGAGTCCCAGTCTCTTAACCCAGACCCCACCTTGTCAAGGACAGAGTTCTGTTTGTAATGTGGCCATGCGTCACTCATCAAGCCACTTTCTGCCTCACTTGACCAAATTTGCAGCTTTGATTTTCATGTCTATAATGGCAAATTCCTCAAAAAAAAAAAAATTGTTCTTCCAGAATAATATGTTCAGCAACCCCAAATGCTCAGGAATTGCAGAAAACCAGGAAGACTCTAAAGAAATAGATACTGTTTTTTACAAAGCTGATAAATCAGGCTAATGAGTTGGGAAATTCAGCTGTATCAAAAACGAGGTTGAGGTAGTAGCTTACAAAGCAGAAAGCACTTGGCTGATGCCAAAAAGCTGTTTCAGTATTGGTTTCTGTTTGACAAGAGTCAGGAGCACAACAACCTCTTCCCAGGGGGAAGGCAGACCTCTGCTTTATTTATGAAGTCAGGAACCTGACTGGAGTACAGTAAAGCTCCTTATAGGCTCATAAATGGCATCAGAATTTGGGGTTTTCTGTGGGTGTTGGGAGTTCACTCATCACAGCAAAGTGCTCCACGTTTGGAGTGATACAAATTGGTGAAGGCTGCTTTAGGGTAAAGTGTCTTGATGGGATTTCTTCCCCACTGCACTTGGAAGGATGCATCAAGATTTAATTCACTGAATATCAGCATATATTAGTGCAAATAGCACAGCAGCTGCCAGGACTAAATTAAGGAATGTTAGCTCCATTGTGCACTCCACAAGGTTTAATTTAAATAGGAAGACCTTTTGGAGATCTTTTATAGAGGACACCTCCTGATATAATGTCATCAAATTATGACTGGATTCTGAAGTTGCAAGGTGGTACTTTTGTTACTTGGCTTCTCTGTTTTCTGATCAAAATAAAAAATCCTTAAAGAGTGAGATTCAGAGTAATGATGCACATAACAATTCTTTGTGTTACATGGATGATGCCTTAAATAATTCCAGAATCTGTGTTGGTATAATTAATGTTTAACACCTCTTTAAGTTCACATGCCATTATTCCAGTAAAGGTATTTATCAGTAGAAATGCAGTGCTAAAACACACAGTGCTGAGTACTGCACCAGGTGAGCGCACAAATACACACTCAAATACATCCCCTCCAAAAAGGGGCAGCAAAGTAGGAAAAGCTGCACCTGCAAGAAATGCATCCATGTGACAGAAATCCCAGACAGAAGGCAAGGGTCTGATACAAAAAGCATGTTATTTATTTTAAATTAATCTTCAAAGTGTAAGAATACAGCTGTGTCCTGGGGCTCTAATTTCAGATAAGGAAACAAAACTGTGCACTCCCTTTGACAGCTCTCTATCTCTTATCCAGCTCTTGCAAGTGGAAGAAATAAAATACACCAAAATCCCCTTAACAACAGTGTAATTATATTTATCAAAGTCTATGTAATTATAGCTACCCTGGAAGCTGTATTTATGCCATTTCCCCCACTAAAACCCATTCCTTGTAGCTAACTCAGGACAAACCCTGTGTTTAGTCCTGGTCAGTGATGCTCCTACCTGTGCAAAGACCCTGCAGCCAGACAGGCAGTTGTGTAGAAGAAGCTGCTGTTTGAGGAACTGAATAAACTGAGGTACCTTCTCTATGGATGATGCTGAAAAGGGATAAGTATTCCAGTTGTGGATGGGTGTTTCTCTATGAAATACACTCTGGGCTTGCCATGAGGTCATAACTTCTGTGCAGGCATCATTAAGTGAAATTATATGGTCCCATGTAATGTAGCAGATCAGGTTTTCATAATATTCACCTCTTGACCATAAAACAAAGTAATTCCACCGAGGAAGCCCAAATCAGGCTTAGATCGCTCCAGTGTTTGGCACTGCCTGAACACAAACTCAGAGGCCTGAAAAATAAAGGCTCTGCCCAAGGATATTCAGAAAACTGTTGATTCCATTGCTTTAAGATTCGTAAGGGTAATTCCAGTTTGCTTCAGGTTCCTAGCTGCAAGGACAGTATCCATCTTCCTGGCCTAATAAAAGTAGATAAAAACATACCAAAAGGTGCTTAAGGTCCATATACATGTGGATGTGCATGTTTGAATATTTATTTCTGTGAGGAAAGAAACTACTTTGGGGTATTCACCTCTGCTTGAGCAGAAATTGGCCCCAAAGAAGAGCAAGCAGGCTGGCAGGAAGGAGTAGTAAAACCGATCCAAAATACAACTTTACCTGACAGAAAATTGACTTTTTAAAATTAATGGTCAAACTCTTCTTGTCTGATGTACCTGCTTCCTCTGGCAACATTCATCTTTGCCAAAATACCTTAATGAAAATATCTGGATTAACTGTTTTTCTGAGCAGCTCAGTTCTGTTTAGGGAAATAATTTGGTCCCTGTGTCATTGGTCTTTTGTGCAGCAGTGACAGGTGTATGTTCAGTGTTCAGCCTTTCCTGTGCAAATGTGCAGATGAAACTCTTTGGATGTGGAGCTTTTTACCAGTAATCCTGGAAAGAAAAAAAAGTGGCCCCTTATGCAGTGCATTGTAGGACAGACGTTGTGACTGATTTGTTGATTCCTATAAGGTGAAAATTCCCACCCTTCAGGGAGGGTTTCTGTAAGAAGATGCTGGAAGCTTCCCCTGTGTCCTGCAGAGCCAATGCCAGATGGTTCCAGGATGTATGTGCCACTGGCCAAGGCTGGACCAGCTAGGAATGATAGTAATGCCTCTGGGATAACGTATTTTAGAAGGGGAAAAAAGTTATTGGGCAGGTGTAATTGTGGCCAGAGAAGAGCGGGGTGAGAACATGCAAGAACAACTCTGCAGATGCCGAGGTCACTGGAAAAGGAGGGGCAGGAGGTGCTCCAGACACCACAGCTGGGGTTCCTCTGGAGCCTGTGGTGAGACCATGGTGGGGCAGCTGTGCCCCTGCAGCCCATGGAGATTCACGGGGGTGCAGAGCTCTAGGAGGAGCCTGAAAAGAAGGCTGAGAACCTGTGGAAAGCCCTGCTGGAGCAGGGTCCTGGCAGGGACCTCAGACCTGGGCAGAGAGGAGCCCATGCTGGAGTGGCTCTCTGGTAGGACCTGTGACCTTGTGGGGGACCCACACTGGTGCAGGCTCTGCCTGAAGGACTGACCCCATGGAAGAGTGACCCAGGAGCTGGAGCAGTTCTTGGAAAACTGTCTCCCTTGGGAGAGACCCCACACTACAGCACGGGAAGGACCTCTCTCCGTGAGCAGCAGCAGAAACTCTGTGGGTGAAGTGACTGAAACCCCCATTCCCCATCCCCTGGGAGCTGGCAAGGGGAAGAAAGAGCCCAGGAAGAAGGAGGGGGAGGATGACGACATTAAGGGAGGGAGGGGAGCAGGTGTTTTTAAGATTTGTTTTACTTCTCATTATCCTGCTCTGATTCTGATGGGTGAATTCAATTAACATCGTCAAGTCAAGCCTGTTTTGCCTGGCTGTTAATCTGTGTGTGATCTCTCCTTGTCCTTATCTCAACTCATGAGCCCTTCCTTATATTTTTTCTCTCCTGCCCAGTCGTGGAGGGAATTGAGAGAGTGGCTTTAGTGGGTGCCTGGCATCCAGCCAGGGTCAACCCACCACACCATGGCTTAAAAAACATACAAAGTGATGCAGGGGATTTCTTAGTGTATTTGTCCTATGAAAGGTTAAAAAACTGTTCCCAAATAGGTGAGACCTTTATTTATCTGTCCTTCAAGAAGTACAAAACATTTTCAGCATCAGCATTAGCAAGGAGAGGGCCCACTTCTGTTCTGACTGGGGAAGAGCTGGCCCAGGACAGCCAAGGCCAACCAGTTGGCAGCAAAGATTGCTGAAAAAGAGCGAGAA
The DNA here is from genome assembly GCA_013400435.1 of Pycnonotus jocosus. NCBI lineage: Eukaryota > Metazoa > Chordata > Aves > Passeriformes > Pycnonotidae > Pycnonotus > Pycnonotus jocosus. The sequence continues at coordinate 10,465 of VWYP01033498.1, forward strand.
TGAAAGAAAAAACAGAAACAGCCTCACAGATCTCCCCAGACATTTCTGGGCAATGTCTTGCACAGCTCTTAGGGGAAGAGGTTCTCCTTCCCTGCAATTACATTGGTCCATTCTTTCTTATGAGTATTGTGGGATTTTAATAATAAACCTCAGTGCTGACCATCATCTCTACCATGAGTGAAGGGAAGTGACAGCAGGTGCTCAGGTCAGCTTTTCCCTTTCCCCTCCTCCTTCCACCATTTCCAGCATCCACAACACATCCTTCCCTGCCAGCCTGCTTAACTTCACACCTACACAGCTGCTTCCTGCATAAGCACCAAACCCTTAACATGACAACAGATCTTTTCCTTATCATATTTTTTTAAAAATTTAATGAAAGCTGAGGTGAAAAAAATACCCATATAATTGCTCTGCAGCACTAGACAAACAGCCTTCACACTCCAAAGGCAAAAGCCTTATTTCAGGAAAGCAAGCACACTGATGGCAAAACACAGACCACTATCAATTGCTGCTCCCATAAATCACATTTATTTTCCAAATAATAGGAAGATTCATTGTTTTCTGCCAAGCAGTGTCACCTGGTAATAGGAGCCAGTCAAAGCAACAGTAATTTTCACACCATAAAAACAGTATCAAGACTGTTCACTGAGTAGGATGAATGCTATTGATCAGGGTGGAAAAAAACCTATAAAACCAGGAGACAAAAGCAAAGAAATTAAGTAACGATATATCGGGTGTGTAATGAAAGGTCTGTTAACATTTCCATTATTCAGCTTCTCTCCCTCGATGCCTCCTCTGAAGCATTTATGACCCCACTAGGAAACCTTCTCCTCAATCCAGGGCTGTAAGGGGTTAATGGTGTGAGACCAACACTTTGAGAAGGGCAGTTCAAACCATTGCACAAAAATGAAGGGAAAGATCCTCCCCTGGCCTCTGTTTGTTGACACAGCAAAAGCCCCAGAGCATCTCACCGAATTGACTTTCTGCTGCAAAAAGACACAGGGTTAACGGGATGGGGGCTGCAGAAGAGCTGTGGCCAGGAGAAGGCACAGGGCTGTGGGAGAGGAGACACCTATGCTTACCCAAATCTGTCCCCTGTATGAGGGGCTGGAAACTACAGTCAAAACAAATAGCACAGCAAGAAAAGCTGAACATACACATCCTTATTCTCGACATTTACCTAAACTTTTACAAAAAAATGTACTTTTCCACTATGACCAGATACTTCCAGACTGCCCAGCTGAGAGGCTGTTTGCTTGTGTAGCCTTGGCAAATCCATGGGCATTCCAGCTGGAAGCAAAGCACCTGGCTGAAGGTCTCACCAGACCAGCAGTGGAGAGGGACCAAGACCCATTGGTTTCCACAACTTCCATCATCCACATCCCACGGACTTGATTTCACACTCAGACTTCTGCAACGTCCTGAAGGAATGTCCCTTGTCCTTGTGAATGAGCACCAAGAACACAGCCAGGGACAGAAATACAAAGCCTACCTTGAACACTTCTGCCTGTGTGCAGGCATCTGTCACTCTCTGGATTAAACTGAGAAGATCAGGGCCTGTTCCGTGACCTCCTGGCTTTCCAAATCATACCTTCACAGTCTCACTTCTCAGCAGCAACAGGTGATGGCATCATCACCCCCTTCTAGTCAATGCCAGCAGAAGGTAGTCCTAAAATAAAGGCCATCTCAGAACCTTTCCCCTCTGCCAAGAGAGACAGTCTCATCCTGATCACTGGAGTTTCTGAGCTCATATAACCCTTTCTTGCAAGAGACCGATGACTTTTCTAGGTGAAAAATAGATTCTGAGGCAGCTCATTGTTAGCAACGTTAAATGACAGACCAAAACCTATCTGCTAGCTAACCTAGGAAAAACTTACTAATTCCTGCATGAACCAGCGATTGTTTCTTAATTGGGCTGGTGGAAACACCTATAGCTCTCTACCTCTCTAAGCTGACACATCACAATAAAACATCATATGAGGTGACTCACTACCATCGTGTTCTATCACATCCACCTCATAATGCAACCTCAGACTTGCATTACATGAGCTGAATAATATTTTCCTAAGAAATCATGATAGAAAAATCTGTGGTTCCAAGGGAAGTAATTTTGTTGATTAAAGAAAATGTCACCACCAAACCTGAATCCTGCTAAGAAAAAGAGGGGCTCAGGTGCACCCAAACACCTCCTCCCTGTACACCCCAGCAGGGTTGTTTGCTGGAGCAGAGGCACAGCAGGCAGGGGTCACCCATCACCTGAGTCTGTGTCTGCACTCGGGGCAAAAACATATTGGGCAGAATTGCATTTACAGTGGAGCTGGATCCAACCCAGAACTGCAGAGCCAGACACACTCTGGGCTTTGACAGGTCCTGACACAACCTTCTGGGGGCTCAGACCAATGAGCTGGTTTTGTCTTTGCACTTTAATTATCACTGTTTGCTGTCCTGCACCCTCCCATCTCTCTGGGATGTTCCCACCACTGACATTTCCTCATAACTATTTCCCCAGACATTTAAGATTTCCCGGATGACGCAGATGACCCAAAAACCCGGTAAGTGAACACTCGCATGCAGCTGTCCCTGCACAAAAGATGCTGACAGGAACAGGGAAACTCACAGCCCAGATTGCTACAGATGGGAAATATCTTCTGCATATTGAACAAGAAGGGGTTGGCAGTGGAAAAGCTGTTGCACTGGCACGGGCAGTGCTGCAGAAATCGGGGACACCTGGAGTGACAGCGCCCAGGACTCCCAGCACTGCCTGCAGGGATGTGTCGCAGCAGGAGCACAGTGCCTTCCCAAGGCTGCTGCACCCATCTCCCTGGCTGGCAGGGATCCTTCAGCCAGTGCCAGCTTTCTGTGGGAGCAGCCAGTCTGGCAGTGGGCACAGACCCTCAGCCTGGGCGCTGCCAGCTGAGCAGAGGCACAGGCAGCAAACGCTTGGAGGAGCAATGAGTGGCAGCAGGAGCTGAGCCTGAGTCAGGAGGAGCACATCCCAAATGCTGCCAAGGAATGTCCCATGACGTGATTTCAGCTGAGGGGGAGGGAAGGTGTGTGGGACCACGCTCTGGAGATACCATCACCGCCATGAGCTCATGCCTTCGCACCCCAGATCCTGTGAGAGCCTGGTGAGACTGAGGGCAGCAGAGCCAGGCCCTTCCTGCATCCCAGGCTGTGCATGGCCCACTTCTCCTTCTGTCAGTGGAGTATTAGCAAGCTGATAACCTGCCACGCATGCTTGTCCAGATGGTCAGCACAATTTATGGAGCTGAGCCACTGTTTAACCATCTTTCCCCATTCTGAGAGGGTGACCAAAGGTAGGAAAGGCTTTCTGCAGGGAATGGCTCAATGTGCTGATCCTCTTGAGCCATAAGAGAGTTAACCAAAGACTGGCATGAGTGAGATGTGTAAAATCATGAGTGCCAGGGAAAAAGGTGAGGGAAGATGTCGTGGCCAGTGTCGCTTGCCATGCTGGGATGGAGGAGGGGAGGAAGCTAAAGGAAGATGTAGGAAAAAGTTTCAAAACACAGCACCTATCTCATTAGCCAGTGGAGTCACATGAAGAATGCCTTGTCATAGGACAATGAGTATTGAGCAGTTTTGTAGGTTAACAAGTCAATAGGAAAAAATACTGGGTAACAAAGAGGCCATTTCTGGATCCAGGAGCCTCTGACCCCCAAAGTGCCACAGCTGGGAAAACTCTTTGGTGAGGTATAACACGTTTATCCTGTTCGTGTGCTTTCCCCTAGGCAGGCACCATTAGTCACTATCAAAGACAGGACAGTGGGCCAGGCAGCTGACAAATCCTTTTCATGGGTACAAAGGGTGACTCACAGCCCAGGGAAGGCTCCAGTGCGGAGCCTCCTCCCCTCGCGTCCCGCAGCGGTGAAACCCACGCTGTCACAGCTCTACCAGCATGGCAGGTTGTAGCTTGTGTCTGCTGCCAGGATCAAGTCAACCACCTGTGCTGAATGTCCCTTCCAGGTACTGTGGGAAGTGTTTTTTTAGTGCTTCAAAACCTCTCCTCAGTGCTCCTTCCCTTCCTTGGCTCGGAGTGTGCAGTCTGTTACAGAGGCTGCAAACCATCTCCTGGTCTGACATAGCAATGTGCAATAGCACTGCTCATGTAAACATATTAAACTGTCCAAAAATGACACATCTGAACTCAAAAAATCAGGCAGAAACACATATTTTATAGGTTTAACCCCATTACATTTAAGGGGTATATGTTCAAAAAGTTTTGGTGTGATCCACAATTTTGCCATCTCGGCTTTCGTCTCAAAAAGCATGGAAGTAGGTTTTGTTTTTAAAGTTAAAGTTAAATTTTCCCAGCTGCAGTCTCTTAATATTGAAATAATGTAATAATGCCGTGTAAGACTTCATTAAATTTCAACCACCAGCAGCCCAAAGAACAAGCAAATTGCTCAGCATTGACCAAAGGATGAGCACTTCCCAAACAAGGGGTGGAAAAAATGACATCTGCTATTTCAGTAGAAAGGTGCATGTGTGTGCCAATGGAAACAGAAGAGATTCAATTAGACATCCAGCCAGCACAGTGAGGTCCCATTCCCTCCTTGAAGACATCTTAGAAAATCTGTGATCGCTTCCAGGCAGATATTGAGGCATTTCCCTGAAATCAAAGCATTCAGACTCATTATCAGCACACGTGTTTTAATCTCCCTCTCACACTCTCTTCTTACTTTTTGAGCTAGTTTTGCAGTGACAACATGAGGCCTTCAGGAAGAGGCAGGATCCTGCCTATCTCAAGTCTGGGATACTTGAAACTGTAGTTCAAGATATGCTAAATGGCATGGTCAGTCTCTTCTTGTCATGATGAGAGCAGTGAGGTAACCTACCCCAGGCTTGGAAATGTCATCTCACAGCTCAGCCACTTTGTAAGTGCTTCTCCAGCTGTCAGAAGTTAGCAGCTGGTGGCTAAGAGGGCACCAACGAGGTACATAACAAATCTGACACTTCCTAACACTCCACCTAATCCTTTTTGGCTACAAGAGCTTGTGAAGAGACAAAGTGTGCTGACACAGGGCAGGTGAATCAATCATAGTTACAAATACGAACATTTACTGAGATCTGTGTGTGGCTGTAAGTGCCCTCTTTTAATTCTCATCAATAGGGAGGAAATTTGCCTTGCCTAGAGTTTTTAGTGAAACAGGTAGCAATGAGAAAAGCTTTGCAAAGAGTGATAAAAATCTCTTAAGACCAGCTTCCCACTTGGAAAGAAGTGAATTAAATACAGCAAATCATGGACAAATATGCCAGCCCCACCCTCCCATCAACGTGTGAGTTTCAGGGCAGCAAGGTGCTCCCTGGGCAAGGAAATGTGAGAGAGCCCTAAAATGTGAGCTCAGCTTGGACATAAAACAGCAGAACTGCACAAGATAACCAAGATCTGAAATGCAGGAAAGACTAACCTGTGCATCCAGGGAATCCTGTGCAATTAGCACACAAAACAAAAGGGAAAAAATGGAAATTGATAGAATTCTTTACAGGTAGAATAAAACAGTGACATTTGATATAAAAACAAGCTAATCCACTTCATAGGCACCAGTTTGGTGGCACATGGTGGGGGAACATTCCTGAAGAACAAGTGGGTACAAGTCACACATTTCAGATGTGGTTAGTTAGTGCTTACCTGTTGATTACTGCACATTTTCTGTGTGCATCATCTTTTCAGTGTGTTATTCCAAGAAATACACACAAAGGCTCATGAGATAGTTTGAAATTTGAGGAAAAGGGAAGTCTCTGTAAAGTAAGCCAAGCTGACAGAAGGAAACAGAGCTTTGTGTTACCTCTAGGGGCAGGATGTACAGGTCTGCAAGCTGCTCATGACGGTGGCACCAGCACGGAGCAGAGAGTGGGCAAAAACTTGAAAAATACTTTTTTATCATTCTGACACCTACACACTCTGAGATCATTTATTTCAGATCAAACTCTTGCCAAATCTTGGTTCAAAGAGTAGACAGTGCACATCTCTGAAAGGTGTGGAAAAACCACTGAATTTAAAGTGTTTTCATAGTGGCAGCTTCCAAGTGAGGAGTAGGAGCATTTATCTGTCAACATTGTGTTTGTTTGCAATTGTGTGCCCTCTATCTCAAAATTGGGGTTTTTCCAGTGTATCTTTCCTGTTACTCAACTGTTATCTACCCTTGTAAATTAATATTCTTATGGAATACATTTTGGGTCTTGGAGCCAAAAAGAATCATTTTGCAATACATTTTATACATCACATTGGGCCCCATATTTAAATTAGCTCTGTTTCTGTTCTCAGCTCTTCAACAGGAGTATTGTGGGATGGGCAGAAACATTTCCCAACTTTCACAATACATTTATTCATAGCCACTCTTGGGCCAGCATCATCTGTTATCAGTTGTGGTATCTCACACCCACCTGCATTTTTTCCTACCCCGACACATATTTAAGTGCCCAAATCATCAGGCAGCCTTCACCTGTGGCAGATGGGTGCACTGGGATACAGAACCATGGACCTGCTCTGACAGACACAGCAGCAGCTCCAGGCTCTGGAAGCAGCACAGCCACGTGAACACAGTGCTACAGCCATGCTACACTTGAGCAGTTCCTCTTCAGCTAAAACCCAGAAATAGTTAGACTGAGAAAGAAGGAATTAGACACAATGGCCATGGGCCCACATCTCTTTTCTTCTGAGGGCAAGCTCAGACAAATTCTCAGTGATTATGGAAGAGATGACGCCCGTGGTTCCCTCCTCTGGGGACTCTGTTTCCCAGGAGCTTCTCCCAGTGGAAGGCGCCGGGTGTAGGAGGCCACCTGCAAGCAGGGCAGCACCCTTCCAGTGGGATAAGGGTGCCTTTGTTGAGACAGGCTTTTCCTCACTAATTTAGAGCCTGCCTGCAGGTCTCCTAATTAATGCTCTACCCACCTCCATCAAGCCTAACACAGGGATTGAGTGAAGGAGATATTTATGTACCAAATCCCTGTCTGCTCTGACTCTTCAAGGCACATTCCTGATCTGGAGCCACTCGGTCCCATTACATGAGGCTGCTCACAGCACAGGGACAGCCCTGGGGAGACCAGCCCTGTGCTGGTGTCACCTCTCCCTTCCTCCACCTCTGCTGCTTTTCCAAAGCATGCACCATGTCCCCAACCAATAATGAGCAGTAACAGCTTTAAACTAACATATGTATGGGAAGCATTTTTCCTAGAGTATGGAAAGCAAACTAACCAGGATGCAGTTCACTGTTGTGCATCATCCAGGATGAATATTCCTTGCATGGCAAATCTGCAAGCTCTGCTTGAAGTATACTCTGCTCATAGTGATGTTTCCAGCCAGAAAGAGCCCTCATTTTCCAGTATCAGCCATTTGACATGGGGACTGTATTGACTTGCTCATGGATTTAACAAAAGGAATTACCTGGAATGCTTGTGGGTGTTGTGTGAATGAGGACTGTCCCCACTGTGCTTACAGCCTGAACTTTAATGGAAATGAACGAGACAACTGATGCCAGTCCACAGGACAGTGCAAGAGGACAAAGTATAAAGGCAGATGTTCTTTATTTTTAAATATTAGTAACACTGCACCAAAAAAAAAAAAAAAGTGGTACTTAAGTGACAGAAAACCGATACTCAGTCCTTATTTAATCTTAACCACAATTTACAGACCCTAAGAGAGTTCACAAATGGTTATTGTGTGTTATACGATGCCTGCAGAGGGTTACATTGGGTAGTTGAAGCTAAACCATTCAGATACCAGAGACACCAGAATTTGTTACATCAAACCATGCTAGAATGCAGACTTGGCTTTTCTGTTTAGCTCCTCTCTTACACCATTATGTGCATTCCTACATCTTTAAAACGTTAGGATGAGTGAGTTTCTCCAGGAACTCTGGAATTTGAATATTGCCAGGTTTAAGGCTGTTACATCAACAACATATTGGCAAGAGGAAGACAAAAGAAACAAAACAAAACCGTAAGCTGCTAACTCCTACCTGGAGGTTAAAAAAAGGAGACAACACACTGACAAGAAACATGCAGGTAAATGCTTAAGGCAACAGAGGGGCTCTGTACACACTAAAATGTTAAGAGAAGCAATGTGTCATGCACATGAGACAAGTATGGGAAGCAAGGAAGTCATCTTGCCAGGAAATATGTATTTCTTTTAAATCTAAGACACCTTTTCAAGCTAAAAAAAATAGTCCTGCAATAAAACCGATGCTCATACATAAAGGTATAAGTTCTTTGCAGAAACAAGTTGATAAAATTTAAAACGGATGCTGAAAATATGTTTGTTATCTAAAACCTACTCAGAAGAAACAAAGAGCAGTTTTAAAGTAGCACTTGGATCATTTGTCTCTAGGTTCTGAAAATAAACTTTTAAAATAAGGAATGATTTCACTAGATGATTAATCAGGAGTCAACTAAGCCTAAAGAAATCAGTAGGAGTGCTTACAGGAGACCATCATTACACTACACTTCTTAAAATCATAGGATGTAACTTCAAGATAAAATTTAATATGAGGGAACATTTTAATAGCAGGGGCAGAACTGCCCAGCCTGGGGAAAAAAAAATAACTCAGCAATCAAAGTCACTTATTAATCTTGCATAAATTACCCTATAAGAGCTCATGTCTCAGTCCCACTCCCAATGACATGAGTGAACAGAATTCTTCTTTCAACAGGCCTGATGTTGATACCAGTGACCAAACAAGCAGGCATTTGCCTTTTATATCCTACAAGACAAATAACAAACACTAGACTAGAGTCATCTTAGTCCCAGGGAAGGAAGAGGTAGGAAATTCTGTAACACTTCTCACTCTTCACACATAACACACTTCTAACCACGACCAGCCTTGTCTGAATTCCCTAACCTGAACGGGCAAGAGAGCCACTCTGTGAAACTAAAAGGAATAACATAGTGCAATTTTAGTACAGTTTTAAACATGAGTCACTTCCTTGGTAGCGGTGTGAACAATCAAAAAATATACACAAAAGAGGTGTGCTTGAAGGTAACATGAAGTTGTCATTATTATAAAGGTATTGGCATAGCAGAGAAGTCCGTTTTAGTAACTCGCTTTGGTTGACTTCTTCTTCTTCAGTTCCTCTCTCTGCTTCTGCTTCCTCCTCTTGCTGCCTTCTTTGTATCCTGAGGAAACATGGCTTGTAAAACACTTTTCATAGCATTCATGGACTTTTCTTTCTAGCAAAAGCACATGTTCTCTGAATGGTTTAAGTATTAAAGAAAAAGTCTGGCTTCCTAATGTGTTGTTTGGGTTTTTTAAAATTGCCGTTTCTGCTATACCCCCATTCTACTATATCCCTTACATAGGATAGAAAGAAAATACTACCAATCTTTGAAGTTTGAAAAGATCTGGAGAACTTTCAAAATACTTCAAAGCCATTCAGGAAAAGCTTCGAAATTAGAGCACATGCAAAACCAGAATAATTTTCAAAAAGGAAGCAATAAATAAGACTTATGCAGCAGGAGCAATTTAAGTACTGGCATTTCCTGCTCACGGTAGTCAGAGTTACCACAATATTTGCATTTCCATTTTAAGACTAGGGAATGCCGAGAATCCTGAGTAAATAAGAAGGTGCTCAGTGTTTAACAATATATATTTTATATGCTGGTCATCAGCCTGCTCATGCTTAACTATGCACCACAGGTTATATTCGACTGCAGCCCCAATGGTGCATGAAAGCATTGAGTTCAAGCAACAATTATTTGCTATAGGTTCAGTAGGCACAAGCTTCCAGCCATGTGATCATCATTCCAATGGTTTATTACCCCCACAGAGATGTGTGAAAAAACAGTTCTTGCTCAGCATCACACCTTTTCCTCCAAACTTGCAGTAAAATCCAACTTGCTGGCAGACTTGCACAGGCAGTGAACTGTGTGAACCACATCTACCAGGTGCACTCATAAATCTAAACTGAGAGCCAGTAAACATTTCCCTCAGACAATCATTCTGTGATGTTTTGAGACAGCTGGAGGGATCTTTCAGCTCAGTGGTGCTCTGTCACTGGAAATCAGCACAGTCCAGTGACTGGGACCAGCACAGAACAGAGCAACCCCTGCAATCCAGCTGAGAGGCAGGGCTGGGAGTCAGAGGAATGGCCCTGGAAAGGCACAGCTCTGCCTGTGTGGAAATCTCTTTTTTTCCTCTGTTCTGTCAACAGGCAGGCAGAGATGGCCCCAAGGAAGCAGTTTCACCAATGCACCTGGTTCTCCACCCATTTATCAATAGTAAAATTAAGATAGGAAAAGGAAGTGGTGAGAGGCCAGGGAGTACAAAAGCACGCTGTGGCTGCAGTTTGCTCCTCACCAGAGCTCCTCCCAAGCACAGTTAGACATGTGCCCACGGCAGAGCTGAAGTTGTTCAGTTTAAGTTTAAGACTTGGGGAGAACCACGAGGTAAGTCTATCAGCTAAAACCATTTGAGACATTATCAAAAGTTTAGAGGAAATACACTCACTTGTAGCTATGGGAAACTGTTCTAGGTTATCACCCTAACTCCTGTGCTGTACCCACAGCATGACTCCATCTTTTGCAATCATCTGAGTCAAGAGGCAGGATATTTATTTAGAAATTCTGCCATGAGCTATCAACCTGCACAAAGTTAGAGTGGAAACCAGTTTTCTTATTTCAGGAAGAGAGAAACTGGCAGTGCTTAGCAGAATTGCAGATGACACTGGGTTTTCCCTGCACTCTGTCACCCTCTGAGCTAAACTCCTGTCCCTGGAGTCACTGTGTGAACATCTCCTCACTAAGAACTCCATCCAGGAAGTTTCCTTCCACGTCAGCCCCTTGGTCACCTGTACATAACCAAAAATAGGATCCTTTTGCATTCAATTCACTGAGTAAGGCACCCATCCCTGAAGAGCTCAAGCCTCTCCCTGCTTTCCCACAGAGGTCAATGGAGGCAGAAGAGACATGCTGACTCCTGAGAATCAGTCACCTGGGGGGTGTTATTCAAAGGATTCCTGCCTTTACTGGAAGGAAAAACAGCATCATATCAGCTGATCAGAACTAGCTCATGTAATAACTATGAAACAATAACAGAGATATTTGGGAAAGGATCATTAAACCCTAGCAGGTATTAGTTTCATTTTTTTTTTCATATTTCATTCCCAAAACGGTGTCAGTATTTCTAAAAGGTTTCCACATTCAGGCATGATAGCATTTGATGCTGCTATTTTATATCATAATACTTTTTTTTTTCCCCAATAGTCCATTTTCTTCAAATGCTTGAGATTTTGAAACCAATTCTAGCAATTGTTTCTTTAAAAATCCTGTGAGTCAATGTAAATTATGACTTGAAGTGAATGCCACATAATTTATTTTCTTATAAATGAAACAACTCAAATGTTAAAATATTGTGGTATGAAGATATTTAGGTATTTGACAATATGGTCTCCTACCAGCCTCTAGAATGATAAGGCTGAAAAGTGGAAATCTTTCAAGCGTTATCACTGACACACAGAAAGAGATTGCCCAAAGTGGGAGATAACACACAAACACAGAGTATTCCTCAAGAGAAAACTGCCAGGTCTTTTCTGTTTTGAGCCTGCTGTGATAAATAATTTCACTGTCTGCCATTTCCTTTTCTACTCCCACCTAAGAAGAAAGGAGAGGTCAAACTTTGCCAGTGTGTTGCTCCAGCGATGCTATGCTGGGTGATAACAGCCAAAAACCCTGATCCAAACAAGTGAAGCAGCTCCGAACATAAATAAGAATTGCACACTGAAGGTGTAACCCTTCGGTGCATATTTCACTCAAATACTTCAACCAACACTAATTAAAAGCACATTTAGCTGCCTTGGTTACAAGACTAGCCCCAAAGTCACTAGACAACAAAATCTGAATTAGAAAGCAGCAGCCCCATGACTGATCACTCTGCAGTGAGCCCTTGTCCTGGTGAGCCACCAGCATCCCAAAGTGTCCATAGGAACTTCCCATAGGAAGTGCCAGGCTGAACTGGCTTCAGCCAAGCAGTGCTGGCCTTGGAGAAGGCTGTTCAAGTTTCCACCCTTAGCAGCAATCTTTAGCCACCCAAGCTCTAGAAATGCCTTGCGGGGCAGAGGGAAAACAGGTTGCCAAGAGCTTCTCCAAGCTGTGATGTTTGGAAAACAGATTTACTCAAATGCAGATAGAATTCTCCCTAAGTTGGTATTTCTTGCTTTTCTCAGCTTCCAGGAGTAGAGATGGGTGAAGCAAGAATCTACACCATTTGGAATTACACCTGCTTTACTACTTGGATAAGTCTTATCTAAAACAAACAGCATCAGCTAACCCACTCTTTCCATTTCATCCCTGTCTTTTCTACTTCTAGAAAAGCCATAAGGAGCACAGAAGCTATTCCAGCTTTCATAAAGCTACTGAAGGCTGAACACAACTTCCAGAAACACTTAGGTGCAACTCCTTCAACTCAGCAAGGACCCAAACAAACTGGGAAGCTTCTCTGCTGTGTCCCAGATTGACTTTCCTTCTGGCTTTCTACTTCCCTGCCATCTGCACCTCCCAAAGTCACGAGTTTGTTCAGTCATTGACTGTGACACTCCTCACATTCTGAGGTGGCAGCTGCAAGGGAGGTGTGCACAGTGGCGGCACAAGTGTCCTGGGGAAGACACTCCCACCCAACACATTTCTGGAATCTGACTTTTTCCTGCCCTGCCTGACATCTGCCCGCTCTACCAGGATGCAGAGAGCAGCCACGGGTCTGCCCCACCTTCCTTCTGCCAGCACAGAGGAGCGTAGGAGGCGGCAGAAGGAAACAAGGTGTTCAGTCACAACTGACAATTAAATGTTCTCCAAGATCTACCAACTTTTTGCCAAGATTGTGGCATTCCTTCAAAGCATGGAAGCAGCCATGACCCCAATACCCACAGATCTTTAAAAGGGCAGTGAGGCACTTTCAAGCTGGGTTCTGTAGTGTTCTTTCTAATTTTCTGCGCTTAGAAATGTCTCTCTAATCAAAATGACAAACTGCTATTTCAAAGGCAGCTGGCTTACTTCTAAGTTGCAGCCACCCTCTGTTATTTTAGATTGAGCACACTCACATTTGTCATTGTAAAAATTCACCCCAGATCACAGCTTCAGCTTAATTCCACGTGTGACTCAATTTGCAATTACAACTTTACACTTTCACATCCCCTCCCCTCAGCCTGAGCCACTGCCCAGCACACAGCACAACCTGACCTACTAATTCCCTCTCCTCATCCACAGCTCCTGCCTGCGCCATGGGAGCAGCATGGAGAGGGAGCCTTTAGTCAAGACCTGGGGTGACAAAACATCCCACCCTGTCTAGGTATGCTGTTCCACTGTTCAATTATCCACACTGTTAAATCCAAGGGGTGAGCTCTCCAGTTTCACTGGCCAACCCAGTGATGTAATCCCAACTTTGATGTTTAAGGGGACTGAAAAGCTTTAGCAACTTGCAGGAGCCTTCCTTCATGCTTGCTCACCATGCCATTTTCTTTACCAATTCAGCCTAGAATTGCCACAAGAACATACCAAGCCAGATACCACCTGTTTGCCTCCTGTTAATTAGGGTAACACCAGCACTGAATAGATTTCCAAGGTTTTACTCCCAAATGGCAAGCAAAAGCTTGCAGGGCTGTGCATCCATGGGAGCCCTTCCACACACAGCCCAGCTATCTCTGATGGGTAATGGGATGATTTTGTACCAGCAGCCAAAACACCGTGCGTGAGGCAGCTCTGGGCTAAGCCTGGGGGCAACCAGCCACTCTCCAAATCCATCAGCCAGCCTTCCCAGCCCCTGCCCCACACAGCTACAGCTGTTACCCCATCCCACTTGCACAGTTAAAGCCAGTGGATGTGGAGCAAAGGGAGGGGGAGCTCCACCTCCGCACCTACAGCATTCCTCATGTATTAGATTTCCACAAAAACCAGTGGCTTTGCTTTCCTTTCTCTTTCCATTACATGCCCAAAACGAAGTTTGTGATGGCATTATAAAGTAATTAGTTTGGATAACAAAGCACATCACTGTTACTGGTTAGTAGAGTGTAATTTAGGAAACTGCATGTTGGTAAAAAGAACGGAGACTGAGTTAAAGATGAAATTAAGTACAAACAGCTCAAATTTCCAGCAGAGGAATCCATGCCAGGAAAGGATCGAGATTAGTTAAGCTAGCTCTTTTAGAGTGGTTTCCTCTTTACATATGCCAGCAGATGAAAATGCAGCAAAAAATAAATTATTAAAGTTGTAAGTTGTAGGTTAATGCAAGCTATTTCTTTGAAAAGGAAGAGCAAACCTTGCAATATTATCTTCCAAATAATGAAATTTATATAATATTTTTTCTCTATTTTAACAATTAAACATTTAAATCATTCTTACTGAATAAAGGTCAAAACTCTCAAATTCAAAGCAGTAGTTTTAAGGGGTAGTTACCACTACCTCTGGCATTAACAGCTACCATCCCCAGGTCTCTGCTGGGATTAACACCAATTTGACACAGCTCAGATCCCACCAGTCAGCCGTGTATCACACTACCAGGGAGCACATCACTTGCAGTATCTGAATTCTAATTTCAAAAATTCCGTGTTTGGAGCTAGAGAACTGTTTGAGATATGCAGCGACTTCAGAACACAAGGGGTGAAGTTTTATTCTAAAAGGTCATTATGAAACCAGAAACAGTTTCCAAAGCAATTTCCACTAAAGCACAAAGTGCCCATGGTAGATGGAGAATTACATTAAACTCTCATTTTTTTGTTAAATACCCACTGTGATGACTGGCAATCCTGACTAAGGAGAGGAATCATCTCACCTCTGGATATTACCAATCTAAAGGAGTTGGCCAGCCTTTCCTCTTGGGCACTGGAGAGATGTCACTTCCAGAGGGATTCCCACCACATAGTCAAGATCCTATCCCCTTCTCCTTCATTTAAATTTCCTATGGACTTACAAATCAAAATTCAAACAGTCTCATTCTTAGAGCTGGGAAAAGAAAACCACTTCACTGCAGGTGAATCCTTAATGACTGAGGGTTTGCTTGAGGTGCTCCAGCTGGAACAACATCTAAAACTGCTGCGTGGTCCTGCTGACAAGGGCCCCACACTGGTGGTGGCAAAAACATCTGATTCAAGGTGGAACTGCATCTGGTTTGAGGCCATTGCACTTAACTATTCCCCAGTGAATTGAGAGGGCTTTGGAGCAAGGCAGAAACGATGCCATTCTCTCCCGACACCGGCCCATGTAAGCACGGCAGTGATCGATGAGAAGCCAAGCAAGTGAAGTGGTCTCTGTAATTACAGAGCTGTGCTGGTGAAGCTGCTTGCTGGGCAAGGCAGTCAGCAGAGGTGAACACCCATGAAGGGGAATGGCATTACTGGCCAGGGCTCGTGCACAAACTCCCCAGGGAGGGATTAAGACACTCACGTAGGTTTTTGACTGACTCGACCAGTCCTTCAGCAGCCCTGTCCATCAGAGGAACAGCAGGCAAAATATTTAAAGCAACAGTAAAATCTTAGTCTTACTGCAATCAAGTTTTCACCCTGAGTCTGTTTTGGCAACTCACAATCTACTGGTAGAAGAGAGCATTTTGTGATTGCATTAATACTTCTGGAAATTAATTTTAATTGCAAACTTGTGCGTCTTGGAGCATAAATAAATTCACAGCAAAAAGTCCTAAGCAATCTTAAAAATTGCTCCAAAAATTGCATGGTGCATGTCAAACTCAGCTGCTCCTTTGAATCCATTGCAAAATATTGTGATTGCAGAGACCCTCATGTGTCCAAAGGCAGAGCCAAGGTTTTGTTTTGCCAGCCACAGACACAGGAGACCAAACCTGTAGCCCTTGAGTGAGAGGCTTCAGGACATCAGTCCAGAGGTTACATTCAGGCCTCTGTAACTTTTTTTTTAAACTGTTTTTTCTAAAAGAAAATATTCAACTTGGTCATCTTTAAAGACACAAAGCTTCCAGCAACTTATCAAGAAGACATGAATCTAAATTATTCTGTTTTTTCAATCTGTCATCCATCATATCTTTAGATCTTCCATACAAAAGACAGTGTTAGGTATAAAGGCTCATAAACACAGTGGAAGTCGGGACAGCACTGGGGGTACATAAGCACCTCTTTTGGGATACAATGCATGTTTTTCACGTGCTCTGTTTACCCTGAGAAGCCTCATAGGCTCACACTTCCCAGCACTTCACCTGATCTCACATTACTGAGGCATCTTTCACGTATCAGAAAAACCTGTCCTTGCAGTCCTGAATGACCTCTGACCACAGGTTCCAATTAAATCAAGTAGTTATGAGACTTCGTTGTCCAAGATAGCCTCTGGTCTACATTGCCAAAAAATTACAGACTGGAAACATATCAAAGGACTAATTACTTCCAAAAATAACCCGGACAATTGCCACGTTGCCACGTTTGCCTGAATGTTCCTAGCCTCCTCTATTAGGATTTAGTCGCCTAAAATTGCAGCTTCCAGAAATAGTATCAACTTGCTGAACTTCTCCTTAGACGAGGAAGCCAAGCACAATTTAAGCAAATGAATGTGCAAAGTATTGTGATGAGTTAACCTCTAAAATGCCTTCACTTTTAACAACAAACAGCAGAGGCACTTCAGCAGCACAACAGTATTTGCCCTGGATCCTTAAATATCCCAGGGCGTTAGTGAATCTAGGCTAAATGGAAGATCAGAGCTAAAGCAGGATGAAGGCAAACAAGCTGCTATTTATTATCTACCAGGGAACTAACATTAAGTCAACACACAGCACCAACTTCTTGCTTGGCTTTTTGGGTTTGGCTTTTGACTACGTGATGGGTCCTTCTCTGCACGTTTCTCACCAACACGCTTGTGCACACCTGATAAATAAAAAGGGGCCTCGAAGCTGCTGGTAACTCGGCTTCTGTCTTGTTCTTCTGCCTCTTCTGCATTATTGTAATAGCTGGCAAAGCGGGGGGAGCTGGCAGACTTGTGAGGAGGCTTCAGCAGGCGGAGGTTGGTGGGCTGGGAGGGCAGCGCATGTTGTCCTCTCCGTCTGCACTCCTCAGCAAACGCCTCTTCATCTGCCTCGCCTGCAAAAAGAAAAAAAAAAAAAAGGCAAGAAAAGTAAGCTGAGCCCAGAATAAAAGTAAGCTACACACAGAATGGGTAAATTTAGCTTGGGGAAAAATGCCCTCAGAAATAGGTTGGTCGTTAGGGGTCACAAAACATAATGTCTTGGCTGTGGTTGGTCACAGACAATCCTGTGTCTCTGCAGATCGGGGAGTGTCTGGAAAGCTCCATCAGTGGCCAGTCACTGCACTGAAGCCACCCAAAAAAGTCCACTAGATATTAGGGAGTCACTGTTCCCCTTTTTCCCAAAAGGCAGGGAGAGGGAGATGAGCACATGGCCCTGGGACAGGATTTCTGTCCTGTGCAGAGCATGTCATCACATCCCACCTCACCTGGACTGTCCTGCTCGAGGAAAAGGTAAAGGGAAAGGAAAGATAAACACCCAAGCTGGCTACAAGGAGTGATGGGACAAGAATTAAGCCAACACGGGTTCAGAGAGGCCAGATGTTGGACATCACAGCTGGAAGGATGGTGGAAATGTGTGATGGAACACATGAAGAAAAGAAATCATGTTCAAGCTGTGAGAGATAAACACAGCCCAGAGGCAAGGCAGGCACACACAGCACAGGCCAATGAATACAATGGAAATAAAACTCAGTGTTTGCAAGAACTGGTATGAAAGATGAGGTACTCCCATCATACTCATGCTGTTTTGCAGATGACACTTTCCTTTGCTGCAGAAACTGTAACAGTACCACTGCTGCAAAGCAGAGAAATCAACTACCATAACACACACAAAACTCAGCAAAATCACACATGGGAAAACAAACAGATCCCAAAAAGTCAACAAAAGATGTTCAACAGGGAAAATAAGGGGGGATGGGAGAAAGACTGGGAACATAGATGTGTACCACATTAATCTCTTAAAGGCTTTTTAAAGTTTCATTATTTCAATTACTTAAGTACTTCTAATAGCGCTGATGAAATATGGCATCATTTTATTTTCATCAAAAGTGGCGTGTCATATTCTGGAAGTTTTTCCTGGGATGTGCCCAGCATCAGCTGCTCAGGGAAGGGTGTGTGCTCTCAGCTAATGCGTGTGCTCTTTGTTCATGGCTGGAAAATGCTTTGAAGATGAAAAAGGCACCACGTATGCAGGACAGAGCAGAAATACGCACTTTGTGTGTGCCCCACACACCACTTCCAAACACAACGGGCTGCATTGTCTTTACCTTGTAATCCTGCACAGGGAGATGCTTCTGCTGGCATGAGGAAAAGGAGGCAAGGTATGTTTAAAAAGGCATTTCACAGTGCTGTGAGGAACCCGAGGCCCTGCAGCAGAGGAGGACTCCAGGACGTGCCTGTCATTGTCTGCCTGAGCATCCAATGGGCTGTGCTTGGGTGTTAGCACAGGATTCTCCTTCCCGGGGGGTTAAATGTCCATCCCCACCTCAGTGCTCCTGCTTTTGTAGTCTGGAGTCCCCCACACTTCCAAAGGAACAAGCAAATGCCACAAAACACGAGTGATGATAAGACAAGGATTTCTGCATTTAGTCTCTGCCAGCCTGCATCGTGCCAGTGTAAATCCCTGGATGTACGGTTCTCCTTGCAGTAGGAGAGGGCTGCCAGGATGGCACCAGGACTTCAGCCACAAGAGGCAGAGGGCAAGGAAAAGCTCAGGTAATGCCAGATGAAGAATTGTCATCATTACCTATAAGAGGCTACAGGATTTTACACATTATACAAGCAACACCTGAAGCAAGTATCAGGCTGATGATACCAGGTCTGTGAAGGTAAACCTATAAAATGCCAAGACTAAGAATAAAAAGTACATTGAACCTATTTACATCACCTGCACATACAAAAAACAGTCAAGAGAGTTCACTTCCTAACAAATTACAGTGCACCAGAAATAGGAGATCCCTCCTCTCCCATGGAAAGACAAAGGGCATAGATTTCTTTTTCATGTGTGAAGTCTTGCTTAATGTATATTTAAAAATTATATTTGCAAATAGATGCAGGAATGGGAAACATGCTGAGGCCATTCTTGAGGCTCTGGGTGTGTTTGTGCATGACAGAGACATCCCAACTAGACACACACACAACTCCTCAGTACTGGATTCAGGGAACCAGCACATCTTTGGAACCATACAACATTCAACTAGAAGGAACCTTTAAAGCTCATCTGGTCCAATCCTCCTGTAATAAGCAGGGACATCTTCCACTAGATCAAGGTGTTTCAGGGCCCCATCCAACCTGACCTGGAATGTTTCCAGGCATGAGACACCAAGCAACTCCCTGGACAACCTGTGCCAGTGTTTCACCATCCTCATTGTAAACATTTCATCGTTGTATCTAAGTCAACCCTCCTTCAGTTTAAAACCATTACCCCTTGTCCTATCATTACAGGCCCTACTAAAAGGTCTGTTATCATCTTTCTTGTTAGCTCTCTTAAAGTATTTGAAAGGATTAAATCCATCTTCATCATGTAACAGAGCCCTTTAGTCTTCCATATCCCCACAGCAAAGGCAAATTTTCAACAAGAAGACCCCCCAAAATTACCCAAACTTCTACCCCCTTAGGAGTTGTGGAAGAGCAGGATGGCACCACAAATTACTTAAATGGTGTAACATCATGTCAGCTGTGATTTAAATACTGAATTGACTCCAGTGTTATGCATGGCATGAGCTGTCAGATCTTCCTCTGATCATCCACCTTTAGCACACCTGGCACAGCAAAACTAAAGTGTGATTTGCATCAACTATTCTCTCCTGTTCGACATATTTGAAACATTCAAGACAGACTGTACCACTGCAAATAGAAAACTTGAATAGAATTTACTCTGGGAGAAGTCAGACACAAAGGACATCACCACCAAAAAGTGTTTAAATTCTGCTAAAGCTTTGTCAGCAGTGATGTTTGTCCTAGAAATGGCTTTTAGGAAGACAGCTGGTATTGGGGGTGGGGTGTGAATGGGTGTGGAACACCTGAGTTCTGAGCAGGAATATCCACCCAAGGAGCACCTTCCAGGAGTGCTAAGGCTTTTAACAGCCCTCAGTTCCCCCAACACCTCCTTCTTGCTGTTCCCTGCACCTCCATGCCAGCACACCCACGTGAGAGCCTGGGCAGCCGTGACATGACCCCAAACAGGGACTGACCCAGGTTAAAAATAACTCTTTTTGCCAGCTTATTTTTAACCCAGCTCAGGGCCTCCAGCCAGCTCATCGTGCAGCCACCCCAGCTGGGGCAGGGAAGGGGGAAATTATCGAGGGCAACTGGAATCAGCATCCAGGTTACAGTGTTAAGCAAAAGATCTTATACTACTAAAGCAAATAATAATTAAAAACCTAGCAGTTATTTCACTCTCAAAACCAGTTTGGAGAGGTTAAATTTCTAAGGGTTAGTTCTGAATATTACGGATTTGGCATTACCAGTAACATTTAAAAACAATAATTAAGATTTGGTTTTCTGGTGCACCAAAATGAACAGCTGCTTCCAGGGAAGAAAAAACAAAACATGAGCTGTAGATCCTAAAAAGCTGTGTCAGAGCTAAAAGCTGCCTTCTGCTCCAAGCAAGAAGGGCTGGAAAAAAACTTCTCACAGCAAAGCGGTGCTGCATGGCAGTGGAAAACAGGGATCCCTGGAGTTGCAGTGAACCAGCAGAGGGCAATATTGGCTGTGGCCAGGTATCCTAGCGGAACAGCCGCTGCCAGCCGGGCTGGGGCGGTCACACACCGATTTTACACGGCTGGCAGTCGCAAACTTGGACTAGGTGGGGGCTTAGGGGAGCCACCGGCTACACCAAAGGGTCTGTGCGTGATCCTGGAAAATGAAGATAACACACAGGAATGAAAATAGCGGCAGAGGCGTGCCAGGTGAGCTGGGACAGGTGAGTCTCGGAGCACTCCACACCAAAGCAGTCCTACAACGGGCTATCACTATTATTTAGTGTTATGTTTAAGTAATATTCGCGTATGTCCAGGAATTGAACTGATATCCTAGCAGGAATCAGCAGTAATTAATGGCAAGACAGTAATGACAGAACTATGCCGAACAAACCAGGGTAAACATCCTGAGGACAGGGAGCTGCTGATTTGCATTCACCAGCTCACTTCCCGCACGGCTGCCCTACTTCTGCCTGCCGTGTTCTTACACACCTCACCAAAGATATACACCTCGAATTGGGGTTTCCCCCTGTATTATGAAATAAAAGCAGATGCACCAGTTTGCTCAACTCAAAAGAACACTTCCCTGAGGCCAGCAACACCAGAGAGCCCCTGGTCCCGTAAGCAGCATCAGGGGATGCACCTGGTGAGGCCATCTGGCTGTATCTAATGTCACAACAGCTCTGAGCTGAGCTCCCGCCCACCCAGTTATTCAAAGATGGCTTGCAGGAAGCTTCCTCCATTCAAATCTTTGAAGGATGGTCTGCGAAGTGTCTTTCTAATACTTTAAGACTCTAAAGGGGCAGTGTAAACTCAGAGCAAGGCATCATATTGCTGCTTCAGCTGGAAGTCTGAGGTTCACCTGAGCTGTTCCTGATGCACGCTGACATCACAAAGAGTGCAGAAAGTGGAGGTGGTGTGAAGCTTTTCTTGAATTTTCCCCCCACCTCCTAATACAAGGGTTTGGAATTTACCCTGTGCTTACAGAAGACACTGGAGTTTCTGATGATTCAACTACATCCACTGCTGCCACAGAGAGCTGAACTGCAATGGAAGGAGCAATCAAAAGTGAAAGAAAAAGCCCCCATTTAAACACATTTATCTGAAGTCAATTGCACTATGATCTTTGTAACCTGTTGATAAGATTTTTCTACCAATAAACGTTTCCATTGTTACAGCAGCTCTAGTATTAATATTTACCCTGGCAGAAGCTACCAGGGCTCTTCCTCGACTGAAGTCCAACTGAAGTTGCTGGGAAATCTTACGCTTTACAGGAACCAGTTCAATCTGAGAACTCATCTAACAGATCTGCCTACAGGCCTGGATTATCCTGGGCTGAAAAAATCCTGGAGACAACTAGATCTTCTGTTTCTTCTCATGAAAGTTTCATATCTAATGTATGATAGCATAGAGGAGAGAGCAGGAGACAAGTGACTCTACTAAAACACAGAAATGGTCTAATTTGGGGGACCACACCTTGGAAGTTGTTTTCAAAAAGTTGCCAAATCATCAGTTGCTTTTAATTCCTGTTGGAAATGATGGGTGCTCATTATAAAACGCCCAGCCCAGGGTATTTTCCAAAACCACGTGCACACACACACCCCTCACTTCTCCTGAAACTGTAGACAACATGCTCGGCCAAGAAAATACTCCCTCACCATTACTAGAGGCTATGTTGAGCAAGTTCTTCTGATTAATTGTTCTTAAACTTGTTTCTAAATGCCAGGAAACACTAACACTGTGACGCTTAGCTGGAGTTATAAAACCCTCTTTCAGCCTGTGCTCTCTTGGGTTTGTCAGACTTGATAGAAACCAAAATTTGTATCAAGCCCTCTTTGGAAAATGTCTCTGAGTTAGAAAGCCCTTAAAAATCTCTCTCTTGCTATTTGATGTGATGCTTACAAGAAAAAGCAGCCATTTTAAAATCCTCACATAGTTTTGAAATATGGAAGCGCCTGAAATCACTCAGAAACTATCTGGGGAATGCTGGAGCAGCTGCCCCATCTGCACCATCGCTTTTGTAAACTGTAAAGGGAGTTTATTTCAACAGTGACGATTATCAGCCAAAGCACAGGACAAACAATGAGGTTTTGAGTCAGCTCACACAGTGAAAGATCAGTGTCTTTCACCAATTATTGGCAATTATTTTCCTTCCAAAGCAAATGCATTCAGTGTTACAGAGAACACAAGGTAATTCAGGGTTTCCCGGTGTCTGAGACTCCCGTCCTGCAAAATTCAAGGAAATATTTATCCAAAGCGGTGCCTGGAACGCACAGCTGAGTAGAAACTGAAGATGCCAGCAGCTCCCAATCCATGCCCTGCAGAAAGCTGCTCCCAGTGTCTCACGCCCTCCTCTCCCTGTCTCACATCCTGCACTGGCTTTGGCAGTTCAGCTCTCAGAGCACTGATGGCACTGCACTCAGATGTGGGCTATGTTTCCCTGCTTCAACACAAAAACTCATTTAAAGTTTATAATTAGGGGATTTGGGCTGGCCTTTCCCAGGCCAGGACCAGCACTACTATCTCGCCTGCCATGCAAGCCAAACATTTCCTGCAAGGCAGGAAGAAAAATCCAGAAGTGGCAGGAGACAGCAGGGGAGGTGGTGGCAAAGTCCTGGGAAGTGATGGAAAAAACAAGGGTGTGGGATTTGGGAAAAGGGACAGACTGATGGAGTGCTATTTCTGTCCCAGGAGAGGCCTGGCTGCAGCACGTCCAGTGTCCGGGAAAGGGCAGGGCTCAATGCTTTCTGCTCAGTGCACAGAGCAACCCTTCTACCTTGAAAAGCTGGCAATGGACTTGCTCCTTTTATTTTTGCCCTCATCTTCATCTGCTCCAATGCCAGCTCACACTGTTCCTGCCCAGCTGTACCCCTGCGGCACAGACCAGAGCAGGGAAAGCCCCACGTTGGGTTTGCTCACCCTCCCTGCCCTGCAGCAGCTCCCTTAGAAAATTCAAACTTTTGATTTTCCTTTATCTTTTTACGTGGGTTTTACCATCCACCCCAATCCACACCCAAGAACCCCATTATATCCTGCATTCAGCTCAGCGTGTACCAACACGAATCCTGCATTCCCAGCACATCATAAGCTACTCAAGGCAACATTTCACCACAAAGATTCTCCAATCTGCAACAAACTGGTAAAATAAAGCGAGTTTTCTGCACACACCAACCACAACAGCACTGCTTTGAAAGGAAATGTGATCATGCTGTTCCCTATGGCAGCTATCAGGGATCAACAGCTACAGCCACTCCTGTTGAACCAGATCGAGCTCTGGAGCCTGGCCTAAAGAGAGGGAGCTGCTGGGAGAGCCTGGAGTTACCTCCTCCCTGCCAAAACTTCCTCATCAGAACCTTTTAAAGCCCAATGAATTGTTTCTGAAGCAAGAGAGAAGGCACAGGCTGAGCACATCCAGGTTTCTGCAGTTATTTTCCTTCTGTTAAAGCACACCAGGGCATCCATATGGATAATGCCAGTTGCTCTCATCATAAAGATCTGGGATGTTGGAAATGCAAATGGTAGGAGTTAACATGAATCCTCACGTTTCCAGCAAGCAGAGAGATGACCCAATTTGCATGCTGCAGCTCAAAGGGAATTTTATTAATTTTAGAAGACTTTATCAAACAGGGGCCTTTTATTCATTTCAGCATGAATTTTGAAAGGAAGCGAAGAATGAAGGATGAGCTTCACAGCTTGACACATATAAACACAAATTAGCAAGATTTCAAGCTTGGAACTTGACCAAATGGACCTGATTTTTAAACAGCAATCAAAATTACTTAAAAGATGGTATTTTCTACACTTTTCAGGGTCAAGTCAGAGGTCTACCCCAGTTTCCTGCAAGTCTCATTGCACAGCACTACATTGAAGTGACCAGACCCCTTTAACAACCTGTACCAGGGGGTCCTACTCTTGGGGCTTCTCTCTCCAACACACCTCATACAACACAGCTGAGATGGAGCTCAGAACACTGTACCTGTCTCTGTCTCTTACATGGCTTCTCTTCCTCCAGAAATTGTATCACTGACATCAAATTATTTGATTTGGTTTGATACTTACAAGGGCAGATAGTGATAGGACAAGGGGGAATGGCTTTAAACCACTGAAAGGGGGCAGGTTTAGATTAGATATTTGGAAGAAATCTTTACTGTGGGATGGTGAGGCCCTTGCGCAGATTGCTCAGAGAAGCTGTGAATGCCCCATCCCTGGAAGTGTTCAAGGCCAGGTTGGACAGGGTTCTGAGCAACCTGGTCTAGTGGAAGGTGTCCCTGCCCATGGCAGGGGGTCAGAACTGGCTGAACTTTAAGGTGCTTTCTAACTCAAATTGTTCTGAAACAAAGATCCTGAAATACATCTCAACTGTATTTCAACCTCAGACAGAAATCCCCATGAGTTTCATCTCTACAATGAGGAAGGCTTGCAGCCCAAGTTTCACTTTGAAATTGTATTTGAAGTGCAAATCAAAATCCTACTGAGGAAAAAAACCTAAACCAATGAAAAGGGAACCAGCCCTTATAATGAAACTTAATACTCAATACTAGAAGAAAACAAAGAAATAAAAATTCCACAGTGCAACTACATGCAACCCTGCCAAGTCCTCCATAGCGTACCCAGACATGAGGTGCCTCTGTTTCCTCTGCCCCCGTGCCCAAGCAGGGCCCATGGACCTTCACACCTTTCACACTCCCAGTTCCAGATTAAACAGCTTCTTCACTGCCCCCAAAGACAAAACTTTGCTTCTTGTCTTCAGCACTTCTAGGAGTTACCACCACCAAGTTAAGCAAAATTTGCTTCTAATTAAAAAGCTCTTCAAACAGCAAAAGCAGAGGAAAAGTGCTCTTCTACTTTTGCAACAGATCTTTATAACTCTTAAAAACTAATGAGTTAAAGTATTAAGACATCATCTTATATTCCCATTAGTGGCCCTCACTAAAGGAGCATCTCCAGAACAGTTCTGAGTAAGCCCTAATTTGCAAATTGTACAGCTGGGTTACACATTTTTCCATTGATTATCAGCTTTAAATCAGTCTTCAAAACCTTAATGCACAGCAAACCCAGATTACCGTAAAAGAAAAAAAGATACATCAAGAAAAAGCCATGCAGTTAAATTTAAAAAGAATCTCATGTGTGACTTCAGAAAAATGTGATGAATGACTTCCCCAGCTGTTTTGTCAACACTTCCATAGTAATTTGGCAAAAGCACAAAATCACTAAGTTTATACTTTCATCAAATGGCTGTTAGTGCTGTTGAAATATCACAGACACGAGACAGTAAATGCAAGCTCCACATTTCATACTGCACTGGCCACACTCAGTTTGCAAGGTCTCATCTTTTCAGGTTAATCACTTGAGAAATATTCTCCCTTCTACCCTGAGGCTTAAATATGACACCATGGCTCTGACACTAAGGGTTCCATGTATTAATTACAAAAAAAAAAAAGAAGAGATACCTGCCCTGTCCAATTATACTCCCCCCAACATGCAATTTATTCCTCATCCATCTACCCCTGTAATACTAGGACTACAGCAAGCAAATCCCATCTTCCAGAGTGAGCACACATCCCTGACTTCAGAGAGCTCCAGAGATCATCATCTTTTAAATGACTCTGAAAACATCACATGCTCACAGTAACAGGACATCTCTTCTGATGGCTCAGTAGGTTTCAAACTGTTCCATGAACCTTCACCACAAAACCCAGCCCTGTTTCTGACATCTTCCCAGCAACAGGAACACTAAGTCATTAGCTGCTGTTCAGTTTTTGACACAAAAATTACAAGCCTGAATTTTTAAAAAGTAGTGTTTTTCAAGGTGACATTCAATGGTAGTTTTGACTAAATACTATAATTAATTATGAAACCAGTACAACTGGCCTTAGAGGAGACATGACTCCCAAGCTGCACCACCTTTTGTTGTTTGGTATGTCCAATCCATCATGGAACTCTCAAAGTTTCCAAACATTCTTTTTCTCACCCATAGTCAAGATCTATGCCTTAAAACCCACTACAGTTTAGAAATGCAACTAATTTTTCAAATCCTATCAATAACAATGTTTATGAATGCAAATGTATGCACACATATACATGCATGTATTTAAACAGACAAAAATAAATTGTTCCATGTATGCTTCTCAAACTGAACTTCTGACTCAAACAGCCAACAAAGGGAACACAGAAATGAAAAATTTCTCAATTGAAAAAATCCCAAACACCAAACCAGGAACATGACTACCACCCAACACAAACAATACTTACAATTCTCTTTTGTGCCTGGAAACTGTATTGTCAGTTTATAGACTCATTCTGCAGAGATCCAGTGGGAGCAGGCAAGGTTTTACCAAGAGAGCTTTGAGTTTTGGAAAGAGAAGGAGAGTTTGAAGAGCAACATTAGTACCTCTTGGTGCACCCAGGAAGGCCATGTATCTCCCGGGAAGGCCACCCCAGGCTTCTTCTCACACACTTTTGAGATCTGCAGGATGAAGCACGAAGGACAGTAACAAGCATTTCCAACCACAATCTCTGGGGCCAAAGCAATAAAGGGGGGACCAGACTTTAAGAACTACCATAAAGGCAGAGAAGCTGGAGCGCTCCACATTCCAGAAGAGTGGAAAGCACACTGGAGTGCCCACTGGCTCTTGGTGGAGAGGTGGATGTGACCTGGGGAGGGCTGCACCCACCAAAACAGCACAACTGAACAACCTGACACCTGAAGCTGCCATAACCAGCTTCTGCCTAGAATCACCCAGCATAAAGATGTACCGTCATCTCCTGTAATTCTGCAGTGGCAATGAAAGCTTTATGGAAGAATGTCGAAGTAACTATTTGTCAATAGGTTCACTATATAATAGTATAAATATTTTAAAAACTATAAAATCAAATATCAAAACTGCAGAGGTTTGAGCTGTGTAACTACAATTTTGTACTACTGGCAGCCCAAAGTGCAGTATCCAGCAGAGCTACTCCAACCTCCTCCTTGAACACCAGCAAATTCAGAATCTTCTCAGAAACATCTGTCATGAGTTTTACTACGTGTAAAGGTGTCAAACTTCATTTATACAAAAGTATTTCTCCTTATTCTTATGAATCATTGTGCCTCCCTTTGCAGAGTTGGAATTGTCCTGAGGTCAGACCTGTGACAGAGAAAGGAAATCTGGAACAGATGCACAACAGGTAAGGTTGCTATTCACCTGACATTTGTTACCATGCAAGTCAGTGACTGACAGAAATAGTCCAAGATTTTGTACATTTGAGAACATTTCAGCACTTTCCAATTAAAATTCTGACTTTGCTTGAACTGCTGGTATTGGATACAGCCTGGTATCTCTACAGAAACAATCTCCTTTTACAGTAATATTTAAAAATACTAAATAAAAGAATCATGAAGTGTTTTTCTAAAGAGAAGGTTGCTTAGTCAAGACTGAACAGTGGACTGGAAACAGAACTGGAGCCAAAAGGGCAGCAACATTGCCTTCCAGGAGATGGAATCTGTTTGCAAAAGCCTTCAAAGCACTGAATTGAGAAGATAAATCAATAAATAAAACCATGCTCTTGTAACAGCAATAAACAGACATTGATGACAGTTCAGCTAGGACCTGAGTGTCCACATCTACCCCAGTTTCAACTGAAAATCTAGAGGACCTGTATTTTAAGGAAAGATTACCCAGAATTGTCACAAAAATAGAAAACCCAAGAGGCTTTGACCTCTGTTAACAATCTATCATCTAATCTACATGAAAGCTGCACTATAAGTTGCCAGCTTGGCTCTGTGCCACTTACAGGCTCAAACTCAACACCAGAGACACTGACAGCTTGGGTAATTTTGCCACCACACCCAGAAAACAACAGCGAGCTGAATCTACAGGCCAGAGTGAACCAAGGGCTGGCTTTTGGTGTCAGGAGGAGCTGTGAGGCACAAGGAGAAACTCCCCCCCACAAACAGCTCTCATAAAAGAACTTTCCACTATTGGAAACTATTCTGTGCAGGGCAACAAGCACCT
Source organism: Pycnonotus jocosus (assembly GCA_013400435.1). Taxonomy (NCBI): domain Eukaryota; kingdom Metazoa; phylum Chordata; class Aves; order Passeriformes; family Pycnonotidae; genus Pycnonotus; species Pycnonotus jocosus. The sequence goes on from VWYP01033498.1 coordinate 39,138, forward strand.
CCCCTGCAACAGAGCAACAGGGGCATGCACTTGGTTTCGTGATTTATTCCACGAAAAGGGTTACCAGGGACGTTGTCATCATCTTCTATAAACATTTTGAGGGCAAAAGCATACATGTGATCTCAGAGCAAGTGCTAGAGGAGAGGGAAGAGTGGAAACCGCGTAAGAGTAATCAATTAATCTTATGTTCTCAATTTGGTTCATTAAGAAGAGCGGGGAAGTTTGAACACCTGTATCTTCTCAGAAAAAATGTTTTATTTCTCTGAGCTGAGCTTCTTGTTTTTAGGAGTGATTACAAGAAGCATCTTCTCAATTAGTCACCGCATTTGAAGCCACTTAAAAGTCACTTTCTGTTCTATGACACTTCTTGAGACAGTTATAGCTATTAATAAATAAATTATTAACGGTACAAAACTGCTATGAGAAAGTTTCTGGACAAATTACTTTACCTTCTTTTAACCTTTAACCAAAAGGACTTTTTTTCCAATTCTTTCAGGCTAATACTTTCAATATAGATCAAAAGTAGGACAATAGCAATGTTTCAAAAATACTTTCAAAATTATTTGGACATACCTCCCTTGCAATAGATCCTGCAATTTAGATACTATGTAATAGTAGCTGATATTGATATGTAACACCTCTAAAATATGAATATGCATAGTAAAGTACACATCATTTTCTTTTTACTTAACAGGGATAAAAAAAATCATCTATATGTTATTTTCTATCTGCTTCTCCTAAGAAAATGGTGTTTAGTCTACAAACATCTGGCAGTGACTCTGCCAGTGATGCAACAGGGCATGTGAGTTGTACAGCTAACAAAACTGCATTTTCCACCTCTGAAACAGGTTCTACACAGAATGCAACCCAAATCTTTTAAGGCCCTTGGAAAATATAGATAAATTTGACAGAATTGTTTTGCTTTGACAAGTTCCACTTCTGGTCCATTTAAAAAGAACTAGTTTTGAAGCCGTTTACTGCTAACATTCAAGGTGTACGCTGGATGCACACTTTGCAAACAACAGAAGTATTTCTGTCCAAGCCTCCTTTTAGGCCAGAGAAGGGCAGAGCAGTACAGCACGTACAATTGTTTGCTTTTCCATTAACAAGATTCCTTGTGTCACTACAGCTGGCTCTGTCCATGCTGGTGATGGGCAAAAACCTTTTAGTTTTTATTACTTTCTCAGAGAGGAGACTGCACAAAGGCTATTTTCAGGGCTGAATACTTAGATCTCAAAATACGGTTCATTTGACCATTGAAGACGAACGTTCTGGAGTTCCAGCACTCTTCAAGCAGGATGCCTTTCCCAGAAAACTTGGAAGGACCTCGAGAGATACCAAGGTTTTACCACACAACAGCTTACATTTTAGTTTTGTTATGAACCATGTTTGTTCCTTATATGACCCAAATGCTGTTGAGTTACAATTCTAGGAAGTTGCCTTTCCTCAAGTTCCCCTTAGAAATAAACCTAACAAACGCAGCTCTGGCTATATACAAAATCAAAAAAGCATCCACAGTGAGCTTTTTCACACACATAAGCCCTGTAAGATACTTCCCTGGCTATTCTGTAGAACTATTTATGTGACATAATGCAGTCTTAGGCATTTAGCACACTACCAAAGGTGATTCCATTAACACAAAGCCAGCTCTTTTCATCACAGTCACTTAAAATTCAAAACACACATATTGCTAGCCACATGAGATTTAACACAAGCTAAAAATAAAAAAAAACTTTAGATCATTATAACATTGCCCACATTCAACAAAATTAGTTGTTTACTCTGTAATGTAGGTCTTTGCTGCATCACTACATTGACTAACAAGATCTAATCTTCAGCTCAGGAGCTGGAATTAGGCTGCCTCAAGGTGTGCAGTCAGTAGCTGGTGAGAAGACAGGTAATACACAAGGTCTCACTGTATTGCAAATTCCAAATCTAACTCCCTGGCACAGTCATCACGGACTTCGCCCTGGTTCCTCCTCCTCACTTAACATCCAATTCATTCATTACAATAAAGCAACTTACCTGAACAGATCCAGAATATCTTCTCCCACATGAAGTCCACTCTTGGCACCTACACATCCCAGACTGGATTCTTTAAGGCAACATTCATGAGGCTCCCCCAGATGCACGTGGTGTTGGCTCCTCTCTTCCCAGCTCCCCTGCTTCCTCAGCACCTCCCATGAGGCAAAGCAGCCCCACATCACAAAAGCATCCCCCAGTCTCAAAACCACAGTAAGGGAATGTGCCCAGTGCCTTCATGTCAACAGATCAGGAGGGAAGAAGCCAAGATACAGAGCATGGAGGAAGGCTGGAAGAACACCATGCTCTATGGTGCATCTTGCTCTGCACCCCAGGCTCCCAGAGCTTCCACCACTTCTCTGTAAAGCCCAAGCACTCTCTTCTCACTAGGAAATATTTTTCAGAAAGCTGGTCTTTAAGACACTGAAAGCCAGAGAAACTACTGCTCTTGGCAGCTTCTTCCAACAGTTAATCATCCATGTGTTAAAAATGTATGTTTATCTTCTCATTTGAATTCGTCTGGCCTGATACAAATATTTATACTCTTCTTCCAAACAAGGCGACCTTTGATACACACAGTTTTTTCTAACTGGTGTACACATTTTTTAGAATCAAAGTGGAATTTGGCACACCATCCTCAGGCTGCAGAAGCACCTCCCTTGCTTGTGCTGGCAGGGGAGCAGCCTCCAGAGCAGCCCTGAGAACAGGCAGAGTTCACTGGAGAAGGAGACACAGACAAACACCCACCACTTCTGCATTCACTGTGGTAACTCATGATCATGCTTTCCTGATGGGAAAGGCAAAAGCCAAATGAGGAGAAAAGTCCTTGAAATTTATGTCAACAGCACAAAACAAGCTGCACTGTTTTCCTGCTTCTGCCTTACTGGTTTCAAGGACCTCAAGATTTGCTGTTCTTCTCAGGGCTAAACTACCCAATCCCAGAAAAAAACAGAAGTAGCACTAGAGGTGTTTAATAAAAAAAAACATTTTGGTGGTTGTTCTAACTCTCAAGGTGAATGTCCCCAAGAGAAAAATCTTCCACCTCTTTGCAATTACTCAGGAGCTCAGTCAAAAACAGGGCAGGAGGCTTGTGAACACTACTCCTGCTTGCAGGCAGTATCAGATACACTCAAAATAGCTCTAAGTGAATTTCTAGCTCTCTACTGCTCTCCTGGACACCCAGCTCCCACTTTGTGTAGAAGAGATGAATAATGCCCTTTCATAATCAAAGTGCAGTACATTTGGTGATAAGGACCTGACTATATTTCATAGGCACACAGCAGTAAGAAATGAGATTAGCAGAGTAATTCTCAGGGTGTCTGAGTGACTGCTTAAAGGAGATGTCCAAATAAATCAAAGCACCAAAGTGTCTTCTGATGAGAAGCAATTACAGAAAGCCTGGCCAAAGTCCTCTGGAGACACAAGGCCGAGTCCTCTGGGTAAGAACCACTGCAGGAAAGGCTGAACCTTGACCATGTGAGTTTTCTCCATTTTCCTTCAGAAATACTTTCACAGTTTGAAACAATTTTAAAACATCCAGTCTAGCTCTCCCTGGAAGGAGAATGACAGACTGATACTGCAGAATGCTCTTTCACAAAGGCAAAGCACAGTATCTCTGTTGCTGAGTATGACAAATATCACAACAGGATGACAAATGCAGATTTAGTTTCTGTAAAGAGTAAAAGGCAGCCTCCAACTACATTACTAGGAGAAAACTTTGCCAGAGGTGGTTATGGTGACAGTTATGCAAATGTGTGATAAATTACCAAGTAAATCTTACTCTATGTATCAGTTACAAAGATTAACACAGACTTGACACGTATTTCTGGAGGGAAACCGGAAGATGGATGAGGCTGCCCAGCTTCTCTACCAGATGTCTCAAAGCTTCTGCAGCCTTATGACTTTTTATTATTAGGAGGTAAATTCCCCTCCTGCACCACAATTCAATCAAGCTTGTGACTGGAACCAAGACAGAAGACTCCAGAGCTACTGCTTTGCATTTTCAGCTGGTTTAGTAACACCTTCAAGCAACTCCATTACAGACACAGCCAAGTAATTCTCTTTTCTGGCCATCAGGAATGTGTGTTCCACAACATGGATTCCATGACCATTCACTCAGGCTGGACTCCTCTCATTCTAGTAACTCAAATAAATTTACAAATAAGAAGCAATGGAGGAAATTTCAAATTTGACTTTTAGCAGTCAAAAAGAAGGAGAAACTGACGTGTTCTCAGTATTTCATGTTATCTGTTCTATCACGTAACAGAACAGCAACCTTACATGAGCCTTTACAAACTAGGTGTAACTATTTAATTTCTCTCTAACATTCAGGTGAATGAAAGGATTCAGCTTTACTTTCACTGCTGGTAAACTACCAACTACAGGGTTTTGTTTTTTCTATTTTTATGAAATTCACTTCAAGTTGATTGCATTGAAAAGAGATACAAGAGCCATCATAAGAGATTCAGAGGTAAGGATAAGCTATAGGCCAAAGCCAAATTTTAAGAGTTATTACCAGAAGCCTCTAAAATATATTTTCTTGACTGTCAGTTTTAAGTCAAGTTCAAAAATTTTTTTACTGAGTTCAAAATTCACTCAATATGCTGCAAAGTTAACTTTACTGTAAAAGCCAGAGAAACTAAAGAGAATTCTATTTAACAGTGTCCTTCTGATAAAATGTTTTAACTTATCTTCTCAATTAAATACACTTTAATCCCCACCACAACATTTTGAAGCTGACAACATCTGAAAGTCTTCCACTTCCTTTATTTAGAACGTAATTAGCAGTCAGGCCATCAGAAAAATCTACCTCACACCAGGACAGCCTCTCTTTCAGGCCTGGGCACTATCACCTCCCAACTTTTGCATATCTTTTGGCCACAGCAGCATGACAGAGCAGAGAGTACTCATGTGGCGTTTTGATTAACTTTCTAGCAGCTGTTTTAAGTGAGATAACACCTAATGCAGCACTGAGTCTGCCAGAACGGAGTTTTCAAAGAAGTTTCAATGAGTTTAAATCAGCACAGCTTGCAGAGGTTCATGTGGTTACAGCTCTGACCATCACAGGATTTTAATTCTTTGGGTTTTTTTTAATCTTACAGCAGCATTTGAAACATGAGGTTTATTATTTTGCAAATGTATGACCTATATAGCAGAGTATAAACCAATCACCTTCACCTCTAACCTTTCAGGACTGCACTTCACTCAACAACCAACTCTAACCAAGGTATTTTTTCAAAACCAAAGTAGGAAACCCACTAGAATCATAAATTCAAAGGTACAGTTTGTAACACTAACAAAGTCAACATTCTTCATTCCAGCCTTAGTGCAACCTAAGGACCATTTCAGCATTTCAGGTGGAAAATAAGAAGTCCTGTATCTACAACAAACACTTCGAGACAAATAATCGTAAGAAAACCCAAACTGTCTATGTTGAGTACTAGGCAAAGCAAGTCTGTGGTCACAATCCAATCCCTAAAGTAAGCAAGCCCTGAGGGAGCAGACAGGGCAAACGAGCTTTCTTATGTTAAAAAAGGGAACGTTTCCAAGTTTAGTTATTGCTGACTGGCAGATAACGGAGGTCCATATTGCCACTAGCCCATGAGAATACCATGACTTAAAAATAAACCTAAATACCAGAGCATCCAAAATCACAACCAAAGAGGCAGATTTTCCAAAAATACTAAGAAACACTTCCACAAAAAGGTTACCATGTATTTTAAGTACTGAGCCCTTTTCAGAGGTTCTCTGACCACAAGCATCAAACAGCTGTAGCATTCATTCTGCAACACAACCATCTCCAGAAGCACTATCCTGTTACAACCACAGATTAAACTCGGGTAAAGGAGGCATTAAAAGCTCACTTCTCAGAACAGAAGCAGATTCAGGAACTCACATTTCCAAAAATAATTTTAGAAAAAATTAACTTTATCACTGGACCATCCCACAGATGGTCTGAAACCCAGCACAGCTAAATACAAAAAGACAAACTTCCAGTTACACCTAATGCCAAAACACTGAAGGAGTCAGGGAAACATGATAACCAAACACTGAGAAGAGACACAAACCCTCTGGGCTTAGAGATTATGGGTTTTAAAATCTTTTACAATCTTGTTTCCAGCATTCTAACTCAGCTCATCAATTAATCACAAGTTGAAACAGGATCCATCTTACAAATGCTACATACACATTCTCTGCAGAGCAGCTTTGTCACCTACACCACAAACCAACCCCTCTGACTCTCAGCAGAGAAGGTATTGTGAGAACTGAGCACTGCAGGAGTGCAGCCATTTTCCAACGTGAAGCATTCTAACACAAAAACCCAAACTCCTTCAGTAAAGCCAAGTGGAAGGGGTAGGTGCCATGCAGTCAACAGAGAAACTGGGTTAGTGTGCTGTACTGGAATTACTGCCATGCACAAGGGACCAGAAAGAGGTTGCACCAGGAGAAAGCATTACAAAGTTCTTGTATCCACCAATGAACTTTGAAGCAGAGCATGAAAGAGTAAATGACTTAGCAGGTTCAAAAACTCCATCTTGGTTTTTCCAAACAGCTGTTTTTCCATGAAGCTTAATTTAAATGGGATGGTGTCCCTAAACATTTGAAATTAATCCCTCATGTATGAGAAGATGGCACTTTTAATCCAACAGCACCTGGTTTTGAAAGCTACCTCATCACACTGTACATTTGTATCTAGCATTTGCTATCAAGAACTTTTTCTGTTACTAATTATGTTGTACTATTTTGGCCAAATTTGAAGTTTAAGGAAATGTGCTTAAAATGTGCCTTGATGATCCCTCACTTCTAATAAACAGGTCTCATACATCCATGCAAATTATTAGAAAGGAACTAAATAAAATTTTTTTTCAAAGCAACCTAACAAGTGAGTTTTTAGGAGAAAATAAATTCAGCAGAAGAAATTCTGAATATAACATGGAATGTGGATTTATTTTGTGTTTTTAAAAAGGAGCTGGATGCAAGAAGTTGCATCAAAAAAGTGTTGGATGTGGTGTTATTTCAAAAGACACACTGAAAGAGATGGAGACTGTTAGGTTTAGATCAAGTGAATGATGACAATTTTTTAAACCTGGAACTAGAATTGCTGGTCCAATGATATATTTGGACCAAGATCACATATCCAGTTGAACCACCAGCCTATGGAAATGCTGGTGTGTGGGGATCTCATTCCTGCAGGAATCCACTGCCAAATTCTGCCTTCTGCTGACTCATTCCTTGTGTTTCCTCAGTTTCTCTTTCTACCAAGGAAATGCAGCACTGCCATTTTAATGCTGCATTGTGGCCAGCTCTGACAAGCAGCTTCAAGGATCTGAAGGTAGAACAGAGACTACCCAAAACACTGGATCCTGAGCACATTTAGTGTTAAAAAATTTCACTATAGAAGCCTGGTGTGACCTGTTTGTGTGTAACACTGTGAGAAGGACCACACTTTCCTAAGTAAGAAGTTAAGCATGTGGGTAAAGATTTGCCACCCTAATTGTGTTCTTAACCTGAGCAAGATAATTTAAATGTTAAAGATGACTTGAAATAAAACTAGAAGGCAAAGTTTGGCACTTTAATATAAAACCTATGGGTATCCAGAGGAAGGCATTCAAACTCAAGTCCAGATTGTCCTAATTTTATTTGACTTGGTTAATCAATTTAAAGCACTTTTTACAATTTACATAATTTAAAGGAGCACACTGCATCCTATAAATATAAATTAACATTTTTAATAACTCAAGACATCACAACAAAGCCAAATTTTGAAATAAATTTCATGTTTAGTAATCTGGATCAAGAAGTAACATACATGGGGAGGGAAAAACAGCATTAACATGAAAACACTGTTTAGTTCTAAACTAAGTTTGTGCTTCTACATCAAAAACACAACACTGAAATAACAGGAACTTTGCAAAGAACTTGAAAAGGTATATAACTGCTTTAGTCCCAAAACCAAAGTACATATTTATTTTTTCTTCTACATGTTATTTTTTTCAGTTCTATCAAATTAGCATTAATGGTAGAGGGACAAAAGTACAATATACTAACTTTACTGCAAATACAAATTCTGTTGTAGCAGTTTGTTAGCTTGATTTGGCTTAAGTTGAAATGGTTTTCCTGCATGAAAAACAAGAGCATATCTTTTCAATGCATTTAATAATCAACACATTTGTTAGTACAAAGCAGATGGTGTTCAGCAAGAAGGCATTAGGTGATCATTTGAAAAACACCATGCCTTTTTTTTTTTTTTTTTTTTTTAAGTACTAAGCCACCCTGAAGAATTTTGTGAAGGCCAGATGTTCAAAGCTGGTACACAGATGAAAAGTGCACATCCATGATCTATGCATGGAACTATCCATAACCTGGCAGGTGTTAATATACACCATTAGTTACCTGCATGCTTTCTCTGTGACACACCAAAAACAGATCACCTTTCACTTTGAAAATCTGGTCTTAGCTACAAATGAACACTTTACTTCACTCCATTAATTTAACAAAGGGCATTAATCCATCTTTTGATTTTTGGCTGAGGACTAAAAATAAGAGTGAGATATTGTAATCCTAATAATTTTGTCCAAATCTTCAAAGCAATTATTTGTTCTCAAAATAGCAAAAAATCTCATAATTCTCAAAGTCTTTTGGTAATTACTAAATGTTAAATAAATAAATTTATCAAATGTATATTTATATTTATTACAGATTATTTTTGAAGCAAATCTCAGAATAACTTTAGAAAACTTTTTTTAAAATAGAGTTGCTTTAGGCCTAGACCTAAAATAATTACGTATTATGGCAAAAGATGGAGTTAGAGAGTCAGCCTCTGAATGCTTCTTAAAAATAGGTGCTTCAAATACAGGTTTAGAAATGAAATTAAAAATCATGTTTTCAGTCAAACTGAAGAAAACATCTGCAAAGAAAAAAGGCCCTCATCCTTAAGACTGAAGAAAAAGATGGTAAGAAAAAAAAAAAAGCACCGTTTTCCCAAGTTGCCCAAATCACACACAGACACAGGAAGGTTACAAATGCCATTCATGAAAGAATGCACCACAAACATCAGCATTTATTCATTTTGAATTTCATTTTTTAGCAAATGACAAAAGACTCAGCTCACTGGCTTCACTTTTGTTTACCTTTTGCTTACATTACACATTTAAACATTTGTCAAAACTTACTAAAGTTGTCTGCATTCATGCACAACTAGAAAACATCCTTAATTTATTTAAACCAGAAATGCATTACCAGAAATGTATTAACATTTTTCACTACTAAACATNAAAAAGGTTATCCTGGAACTGTTAACTTCACAGCAGACTTGAACTACTAATCGGCTCACATTTTAAATTGGAAAAAGCAAGATTCATGCTAGTGTTAGTGTACATCTCGCCCTAGCACTACTGAAGGATCATGGTTCACCTTGATCACAGATAAGAAAAGAAAAGTGCATACAGAAGTTTACAACAATTTTAAGGACAAAAAATGGTCCAATTGATGTGGTCCCAACAATTAACTCAAAAGTCTATGACAAATACGAGCTTCTGTGAGCTACTTATACTACTTAAGATTGAGTACGGATATACAGAAAGTTGAATTCGTTTGAAATCTTCAAAAAATGTTCCTGTCAATCCTCAAATGGTGGCTGTTATAGCTTAAAATTTCTGTTAAATGCGTGCGTTGAATTACTTGTTATCCAAGCGTAGCAGCTGCTCCTTACCATTTATTGTTAGCGACCTTAACTGGCCATCTTCTTCAACTTCTACTCTCTCTTGTCCATTTTCAATAATCCTGCAGGACAAAAACACCATGAGCCATATTAGAGCACTGCAGGCAGTTTTAAACACACACCAGACCTCGGGTTTAGATAAACTGTAAGGGAGAACCACCTGCTTAATGCAATTGTACTTGGCAGGCTTTGGTATTTACCAGCGCTGGAGCTGCCACCAGTAACCATCTGCATTTCCCCACTGCTTAGTCAGGAAAATTGCCTTCTGGAAGTTGGAATCCTCCAGGATGTAGAGTTCACAGTTACAGCTGCCACCTCATACATTGTCACAGTTGTGCTCACACTACACACTCTTATCTAGGCCTAAATGCCTTGACAGATCAACTGCACAATCTTGGCACTGCATTTAGTCCTTACCCACTTGTTAAATGTATGATATTCTAGATCCAATCACAATTCTGCACACAGCAGAGTCTTTAATCCACTTTTAATTTGATCAGAGCAAGTAATTTGTAGACCTATTATACACCAACTTTATGACCAGCATGCATGTTACAAAATTCACGTATCCCTGACTGAAAGGAGAGATTTTTAAAGAGCTTTGGAGTTTTCAGATTTTTCTGGAATACACTCACAGAAAAATATCATGACCGCACCAGCATGTGATCCAGAGACTGTTTTTAAGTGGTCAGGATGATGGGAGCTCTTCAGTACAACAGTTCACAGAAGAACCTTGTACTTATAAGTATGGGACAGTATGGGACACAAGTTAACAAATAAAAAAAATCATCCTCCCTTGCTTTTCTGTAATTTTTTATTAATGAAATTATATTTAACTACTTGTTCAGTACTCCTATATATCACTATATGTGTGTGTGCAAAGATATGGTATATATATATGCATGTAATTATAGGTATGTAAGTCTCTACATATAGTTTCATATTTATATATTTATATCACTCACCTCTTTGTAGTAATTTTTCTGCCATTAACTATTTTAGTTGAGGTTGATACTGATTTGAAGTTTCCCATCCCACTGCCACCAAATGACGTAGAGGAGAATGATGAAGTAAGGCCTCCATGTCCCAGTGAGCCAAACGAAGTAAAACCTATTGAAAAAGAAGGCATTTGGATAAAATGTCGTTTTGCATGACTGTGTGATCCAAACTTATCATCCACTCAGATTACATCCTACTTTCAGGAAGCCCTCAGCTGGTTGCATCACACAGCATCAGTGACTAGAGGGCATTAACACCAGCATGAGAATAAAACCACAGCTCCAGCCCCATCCATTTCTCTCATATGGACCTACAGTTCAAGTTCCAAACACACAGCATCATCCAAAATGATTTCTCAACTCCTCCCCTGAAAAGGCATTCAACCTTTATCCATTCTCTGTACTCAGGGGAAAGCCAGCAACTCTAATGAATCCGATCATCAGCTTTAGTGCAGATGTTGGGATGGCCCGAGCTGGCAGACGAGCAAGCCCTGTATCAGTAACATTCCAACCAATACCCAGATTCCCAGCACTCAAACTAAGCAGTACCATGGGGTTTAGGCACATGTTTTTCAGGACCTGTAATAAAAGCCATCACACTCCTGAAAGCAAAGAGAACAAAGTAATTCTAAAGCCATAAAGAAAGTGTAGCACCAAAATAAAGAAAACAGAAAGTTCTACTTCTTAGAGATCTGTTCACTCCATATGAACTTTCAGGTAGCCCAAGTACTCTAGCTATGGCTTTATTTACATTCACACCTTACAGAGAGTAGCTTAATCAGAAAAAAAAAAATCAATCACAGAATTGGCTGAATGAAGATGCCAGCTTATTATATTGCAATCCTTTGTGAGCCGAAATTGCATTCTTTCTTAAGTATTACGATATTTACCTGCGTCAAATGGAGAGAAACCACTTCCAAAAGCAGGGAATCCACCAAAGGCAGAGAAAAATGATCCTCCACCACCTCTGTTTCTGCTTCCCCTTGGACCCCGTCTGCCCCCAAAGAAATCCTCAAAAGGGTCTTCTACAAAACAGAAGACAACATTTAAGAGGTCAATATTATTGAACGATTCTGTATTTAATCATTAGGGACTCTTTATAAAAAATAATAATTAAAAAAAAAAAACAAACACCAAAAAACAAAACACATTTTTGTTAACAGGTAAGATACTTCCTTTGAAATATATGAGGCTACTGAACTAAGACTCCCTCAAAGGTAATTCCTATGCTCCTTCTGGTCTAAATTCTGCTTGCTTCTGGACCTAAAAATAATTTTACATATTTAAGAGTTGTTGATTTCCTTATTTTACCTATTTAGCATTAAAAAGTAGTAAACCTAATGGAAAATATTGCATACAGGTACCTGAACTTTCCAGCTTATTTCTATTCAAGTTTTATTGTGGATCACCGTGATCTGCAAAGTAACTTCCAGATAGGTTGTATTAATTATTGAAATCTAAAAACAGCAGCCAGGGATTGGTGACTCATATTCCTAAAGTGTTCCAAGTGTTTAATTTAGCACTTGCCACATTAGATACTCCAAACACGTATTCTGATGCACATTTAGCAGCAAAGTATGGAGGTTTACACAGTGTCCCAAAGAGGCATTTGGTCTGTACCAACTAGGAGGGAGAGGGCAAAAACAGAGAAAGGGGGTAATGGATAAAATGTTATTTCAAATTCAAGTTCCACTGCTATGTCATTCAGAACAGCTATTGTTCCATCCCCCCCAGGAAGACCATAGTCTCTTTCCAAAAAGAAAAAAAAAAAAAAAGATGGGGGAGGTGTGGGGACATGGGGTACAACACCAGCACCTATACAAGCAGTCTTTATTTACTGTAATTACCAGAAAGCTGCTTTTTTCTAATTCTCTCAAGACAAAGAACAACAGAAAAAAAATTGCAATCATAAACTAGAAAGTCAATAAAGATAATACTTGCATTAAAACCAGAAAAGTTTAGGAACTACAGCTACTCTCTTCATCAATCACAACTCTCCCAGAATGAATGTTATTTGGAACACCAACGATTTTACCAAGTTCTGCACATAGAGACTCAGTATGGAAAGCTCAGAATAATCTTTTAATGAAAATTGCAGAACCTGGTGATAGCAGCAATAGAGGCATGAAAGCAAGGAAAGACTTGTGACTTCTTGACCGTTCAGAACTACAACTGACAAAAAGAAGGTGAGAAATGCAGTACTTGCTCCACTTCTGTCTGGTACCTCCACAAAAATCCAATCTGATTTACGATAAATCACCAAATTAATGCAATATGCATCATTAACTAATCAATATGGTAATAAAAATATAAAAGGTACATCTGATTTATGTGCAATTACTTAAATGTGAAACATTACAATGTATTTATGCTGAACAAGGGCAGCTGCTAAAAAATACCCCTTACCCCTCTCCTAACCGCAATAGTTACTGAGTAAAACTACACAGGACCAAACTTTTATCTTATATGCATTGGCAAGCAAGACTTTTTTCTACCTCACACACTTTTTGTTCTGTAGCTTCTTTTTTTTCCATGTAAAGCAAGTTTTCCTCAATGTAAAGATGAACTATCAGTACCTTTATAGAAGTTAATCAACATTTGAGCATGGAAATATCGGAATTATTATAATTTCCCAAATAAGCACAATGTCCATTTTTTTAAAAGGCCAGTTTTGTCAGTCTAGTGTATCAACCAGCAAGTACAACCACTGCAGTTAATTGTTTTGTAGTCCAATTTATTCTCACAGGAATGACTCATAGGTTAGTTATGAAGGTCATTCACTCACGTGTACAAATGATCTATACTATATTACTCCCACTGTTAAGCTTTCTATTTATAATCCAAATTTTCTCGTTACCTGGAGTTTGAATAAAAACAAAACAACCTATCATGTAAGATTTGAGTTTTTAATCTCCCACAGTGTATCAGCCTATTCTGCAAGTGAATCTCTCCTCCCCAGCACAACAGCTGCAGAAACAAAGTTATTTAAGGGAAGATCATGGACTCTCCTAGAGATCCCTGATATTAACCCAGCTTCTCAGTGGATTATTGCCACACCAAAGCCTAACCAACCCTTATCAGCCTGCACAGCAAAGGAAGAGGTCAGCACTTGGTATCCGCACGTGTTCAAACATCAGGTGATTGCTGTCAGCAGCCCTGGGAACAATCCTCCAATGCTCTTCCTGTGATTCCCTCAAGTAACACAGACCAGCCACTCCTCCACAGTGTACTGCAGAATGCTCAGCAATTTGGATTATGCCAAGACAGGAAAAGGAGCAGGACTTGTCTGAGAAACTATTCCTTTATGATTTTGACAGCCAAGTACAGCAAGCAGAAGGAAAAAAATACCAAAAACACTGAGAGAAGGCAGCAGGAGGCTGCTGCACTATCATCTGTTGTATCTACCACCAAATACACATTAATATAGCAACCTCGCAGCTACTCAGACCCTGTTTATGCCTTTACTCCCTAAATCAGGATGATTAATAGCACCACTCAGCAAAACAATAACATTTCAGCCCTGTAAGTCTATTTTAGCAGAACCTTTGCATCCCTGATAACCTTTTCGCAAAAAAGGCTTTTTCCAAACAGCTCAAATGCAGGGTGTTGGGGGGTTTTTTTAATGATTCCTCTTATTATAGTCACTTTGGTACTTCCAGTCCATTTTTTACTGAATCTGAGCAGCATATCAGATTAAGAAAACTAAGCAGCAAAGAGAAAATGAAAGGGGAAAAAAAAAAGTCAAGACCTTTCTAAAAAAGGGGAAATACTATATAAATACAACTTCCAAAATAGTATGTTAATCCAGTGATACTTAAAGAGTATTACTAAGTATTGTTTGGAGATAAATTCAGTATATGATAATCTAGGTATTACCACATGCTCATGGGAGGACAGAGTATTAGATTCAGTTTCAATAAAAATGCCGGGAGTACAATTCTAATGCAGAATTTGTGATGCTGTCAAAACAGCAAAGATCAAGAAAACGAAAGGTGAGAAACCTCAAAAAAGCCTGTGAGAAAAACTTCTATCAACAACAGCAGATGACATGAAACTTTTTGGAAAAAGGCCAATGCTTCGGGAAAGAACTCATGGTAGCCCATTACCAAAACACCAGGCAAAACAAAGGACTTCAGGACTCTTGCTGTTACTAGGTAGGAAGACTGAAGTTACAGAAGCCAAAGAGTTAATGTGGAGATTGGAACACAAAACCCTCAGCAACACAAAAGATTGTACACTAACAAATATGTCTGAAAATAATTGCACTGGATGTAATTTTTGCAGGAAAACTTTCTTTGTTTAGAAGAATCATTGCTAATTCAAATGCAACAACTGTCTTGTTCCTCTGGGTAAAAGATTAAACCTGCTCCCTGCAAACCATGGAATATTACCTTGCTTTTTTGTAGTCACAGGGAAAGAATTTCACCTCTAAACAGGTCAAATAACAACAACTACTGTAATAAATATCTCACTGCAGCTCAAAATAAGGCAGGTCGTGATCTCTCTCCTCTGAGGAGTCCCCAGCTATAACACAGAAACAGGATTTTTTTCAGCTCATGGCAGTATACTACTTAAAAGATGTGATTGTTTTCCCTTCCTGCCTTGTGATCATGGAACCAAGTAAGTTGTGCTAATTCACTGATCCAAAAGAAAACACTGAATTGTTACATTCTATTGCACCCATGAGCTAATCTCTTTCAGCACTGGAAAGACTGGGAAAAAAAATGGGCAGGAAAGCACCATACAACAGGGGAAGGGAGCAAAGCAGGCAAACCTCACAATTTGAAGCAGTCCACAATGCAGTTAAAACTTGAAATTCATTACAGCAATCTACGGCACCAGCTGAAATTACAATACATGATAAACTACAAGTGTCTCATTTCCTATGGCAGTCACTTCTACAAAGACCCCTGTGTTCTGGCTGTTGCTTGAGGAACTAGATCAGGAATTGATGTGCTGAAAAGAGCACATGAAAGCCAAGTTCAGCCAAGTTCAGCCACATCAATTTTTTGCTAGAGTTTACAGCGTGGAACTGTGCTGGTTACAAGGCAGGCAGCAGCAGAAGTGCCCAAGGGTCAAAGGCAGCACAGGAAGATTTTTTCAGTCACAGAAAGATGCTATTGCTGACCGAGTGTTGAGCACATTCCACTGCAATGCCATCATTCACCTCCGAAAATCAAAGGTGTTGAGATAAATGGCGAGCTGTCAGCAAATGCTCTCCCATGCATGCTCTGTCACAGTCAGAGATGTCGATAATCTTTTCAGGACAGTGTGCAAAGGCAATTTTCCTGTCCAAGCAGGGCCACTGCTCAAGCCCCAACCAGGGAACCTTCTTTCCTTTATTCTCTGCCACCAGAGCCCCACTACTGCCTCTGCCGAAACACAACACCTGAGCCCAGTGCTTCCACTGCAGATGCAGGAGGGTGGCACTCACTGCAACACGGGATAATGGAGAAAGGATGAAGGATACTGTGCAGCCCCTATGGAAGGGCACAGCCACACCCAATGGCATTGAGCATTGTTGCAGTGTTGCAGTAAGCAAAGGCTGCCTGCCCCATCCTTTCTTCATCTTAAAAGCATCCTGTAATGAGACTATACGTCCTGCCAGAAGAGTCTCAAATGCAGGTCTGAACAATGTGTTTATGCAAAGGGCTACAGATACAATACCTACAATACAACAGAACTCTTGGAGTAGGTGTTTTCTACCTTGTATCCTACCTGAAAAAAAAGTTTCAAAGATGCAAATTTGCAGTAAACACATACAGAAGCTCATGCTACAGCTCAGGAGAGCACTCAGGCACTAAAAAATATACCATCAGAACTGGAGGGGCCACAGAAACCTGTAAGCACTTATGCATGGAAATACTGTCTTCCTTACAAAGTAAGCACACTGTTGATGTCTCTTACTCAGGGGAGACACTAAGATGTTGTTGCAAGCACTGTTGCTTCACCTGCCTAATGTTTCAGCATGGTCTTTGTAATTGCTCACTTTCATAAATGAGATGTCAAACAGATGTTTGCCCCACTCATTTACTGAATTACCAGAAGAAGTATTTGGAAGTCCTTCTAACGATATATAGCAGAGATCTTGGGATTCATTATTTTCTAGAAAAAGAGACCTAAAATATCACCTTTGAATGTCATCTATATGGTAATTACAGAGATGCTGGAGTACAGTAATCAGCATTTCACACCTATCAAATGAATGTTCAAATGTTCAGGTACATCTTAAAAATAGAGGAAACTTCCATAACTCTGCTTAGGCAATGTTCAGCATTTGTGCTCTGACCAATTTAACCAGCTACCTGTCCAAGGAAACCAAATCAAACCATTTCTTGGGGACTAAAAACCACAACTGGACTGGGATTCCCAAGACAAACTTTGGCTAGTATGCTATTGAACAGCTTCTCAATCTATCTAACAGGACATTAGACAAAGATTAAAGTTTTAAGATAGACATGAGAATTTGGATCAAGGCCTCCTCCCTTCAGCAGGGGTAACCATGTATTAGTTTGGCCATGGAGCCACAGCACTACCTACTCCTGTCTGATAATGCTGTCTGGGTGAGACGATTCTGTGCTTCAAAAACCCTCCTTGAAGCGATCAAGTTATTTCTGAAAAAATCATAGTGAGATTTGGACCATTCAGTGGATAATTAAGATCTAAGACTGGTGGTTATGAAATAAAACTGTACATTCATACCAAAGGAATGAATGCATATGCAAATCTGTGAGCCCTTCATAAATTGCACCCAAAGCAGAAAATTTACGTCAACAAAAAATTACCAAAAAGACACTGCTGTTCAAGACAGCTTTAACTGAAAGCCACCTCCATTTTCAGTTTTAATAACCCATTTTACTAACAAATACATTTTGCATTAAAACATTTAAACAATCAATTATCAGAAATGGGATAATATGTGAATAAAATATGGAATAATATGTGAAATATATGGAATAATAATGTGAATAAAACCACAATCTGATTCTTATGTGAATCTTTTGCCACAGCAAGACAACTTTCTGTCCATGAGACAAATAGTCTGATGAAGCTGTCCTATTCAGAAAAAACATCCTAAAACACATATCATGTAGAGTTTGCAATGATTACTGCATGTAAAATTTCCTCTCTCTTGTCAGCTTAAAACTCTCTAGCCTGGATACTAAAAGTAACTCACTGTACATTTCCAGAACAGTTCTAATTCTTTTTATGTAATCAATATTACAGTAGTCAATCTGAAGTAATTCTGACCTTTGATAGAACCAAACTATATACCAGATAACTAGCTAGCTGACATTCTCTGTGACAAATATTTTTATCTAACTAGCTGTATAAAGGTGTTAAGTTTCATCTTACCTTTCATTTCCAAGAGCATAGATTTTGAAGAATCACATAAACAAGATAACCAGAATTCTCAAGGGAAAACTCTAGAGAATCTCTATGGGTTTATATGCATTAAAGTACATTGTGAATTCTACTTCACAATTAAAAAATAAAAAAAA
>VWYP01033498.1:57911-75381 GCA_013400435.1 Pycnonotus jocosus
AAAAAAAAAAAAACAACCAAGAGTTAACTCCTTAAGGCGTTTCTGTTCTCCTTAACGAGATCTTGTTATACCAACTCCATCTTCCACAGTAACTCCTCACTGGTAACAACATAGAACCCACTCCTGAAGTGAAAATCTGAAAAGACTCTAAACTAAAACCAAATCAATTCTTCAACAGCCCAGCCTACACCAAAGCACATCAATTCCTGTTCCTCAGCCTGAAGCAGCAGTCTTTCACCAATACACCTCCATTACCAGTGGTAACACTGGGATTCTACCCTCCTGCAAACTGGTAAAGAAGAAAAAGGGTCCTTAAAAGTTTACATGTAAAATGCAAATAAAATACAAAAAGGAACACAAACCACATCAAGGCAAGCCCCACATATAAATGGAGTAGGATATAGCTGAAGTATAAAAGTTTAAGTATACTGACATGAGAAACCAATCCCTACATGACAAGTAAACTGTGAGTTCCAATGTCAAAGAATGGTCAGAGAGCCAGAGGTGTGTGGGACAGACTGAACACCGGATCACCAGACACTGCTTCACCAAGGCAGTACTTTGCAATCACTGCTTCACCAAGGCAGTACTTTGCAATCACTGCTTCACCAGGTCAGTGCTTTGCAATGCAAAGCATAGTGCTGCACAGGAAGCACCAGCTTTTCTTCCTGTCACAAGGATCACCACCCATCTGTATGTCAGAGGCTAAAACCTATCCCTAGGAGAGCTCACCAGGAATATACACTCTGCTGTAACCACATGCCACAAAAAGCAAGCCCACAAATCTCAGAGTAAGAGTTAAGCATCTGTCATAGTATCAGATCAAGTTTTAAAAGGTATTTGCCTTCATGCACCCTAGTTTTACAAAGAATTTGCCTGAAAAAAACAGTGGAAATAAACTGTGACTGTCTCCAGTGGAACACACAGCACATAACATTAACTTTGCTCCATTTGGAAGTGTTCAGAGCTGTCTCAAACAGTATTACGGATTTTCATTTGAAAAGTCTGAAGGGACTCATCATTTAAAAATCACCACAAAAGTCTTCATACATTTTCCTCTTTTCTAGAGATGAATAAAGATGCCTCTGTTTGTAAAGAAAACTTTCTGTAGCTGCAAGAGCAGTGCAGTATAGCTCAGTACATTTGAACAGACTCAATTCATATCACAATTTCAGAAACTCTTCACATCCATAAATTTACAGGAATTATGCATATGAATGCTGCTCTTTACATACTCAATGACAATCAGGATATAGAGAGTCCCACCTGCATTCTGCAGGCTTCACTACATGCCACTTCAAACTGTATAAAAAGTACAAATGTTTTAAAGTATTTATTCAATTTCATTTTTGATTTCACCAGAGCACATTTTTAGAAAACATGATCTCAGTCCTTATTTAGTGGCTTAGAATATCAATTATAACTTGAGTTACTAGTTCCACAGAAAACTCCTCAACAAGTCAAAAACTCCTCGCTTTTAGAAGATAAATTCTCTTATTATTCAGGACAGAACTGTTTCACTAGTGTTTCAACACAGCAGAACAAGGGCTGTAGTTCACCAATACATATACTCATGCTATACACACAATTGTACTGCTTACTTTTGGAATTATAAAATGCACTACATTCAGCTGAAAGCACACATCTTTTTATGTTGCAATATCTTGAAATATTCACATATGTGCAAAGACCATTCAAATACTTTTTACAGAAATTTGTGGAAAAAAATTGTTTGGAGTCACAATTACCCATGTTAGAGAATGTCTTAAGCATCCTAAAGGGGAAAAAAAAAAAAGTGCTCACTTTGAAACCCTCTGACTAGAAAAATTTCAAGAGCTTATGCTCAAAATCCAAAGCTTATCTGAGGGTTTTAGGCCTTTGGTCACTGACACTGCACTATCCACATAAAGTGGAAGGGCAGCTTAGGAACGATTAGTTTTCATCAATCAGACTGCGCCTAACACTGCTGACACTGCCAGAGCCTTGGCAAGAAGCAGAGCCTGTGCTCAGTACTCTGATCTTCAAGCTGACAAAGACAGCGATCAATACATGAAGTAGATAACCTGCTATTGAATAAATAAATAAATCTGCATGTTAAGCAGGGGGAGAATGTGTCTCTAGGTCACTAGAGCAGAGGTATGTTGTCAAATTCACTGGTGCCCCAAGGCAAGATGAATCACTGCCTCTACAAGAGGGTCTATTGCAACTGCAGTACCCCATGGAAACACCGGCAGCAGTGGTACCTCCATTTGGCAAGCTGGGTAGCTCTGTGCACTGTGCTCTACAGCCTTCCTCCTAAGGAACCCAAAAGGCAGGGCCTCAGCTTTCATAAGCCCATCATTTATTTACCAGCAGAACTAAACTTCATGGCCTTAAGGTTAATCATGAATATTGACATTTTCAGAGACAGCCAGTCAAGTCTTCTGCTAGTGTTGATAAAGTAAATACAATCAAAACCAAACAGAGCCTGTGTCAGTCTCCCACTAGTAACTAGAACATCTCACCTATACAATTTACTATAAAGGTATTTGATTGAGAACCAACTATTTTGTTTAATAGATCATCAATCAAAATATAAACAAAAGAACTGAACACTCCCTCCCAGCTCCTCCACACTAGCTTCTTACTCAACATCTTGCTCAGATTTTTCCAGGTTTTCTATCACACAATCACAAAACAACTGAGTTTGACAGGGACCTCTAGAGCTCATCTGGTCCAATCCCCTGCTCAAACAGGATCAACTGGAGTGGGATTTCCAGGACAACTCCAGATGCCTTCTGGCCAGCTCCAAACATGGAGATTCCACAGCCTCTCTGGACAGCCTGCTCCAACACTGCTGCCTTCACAGTACACTTGTGCTACCTTAAGTTCAGGCAGAGGCTCCTGTGCTTCCATCTGTGGTCATTACCTCTGATCTCTCCACTCCCTTCCCAAAGCATTTACGAGACTCTCACCCTGAGCCTTCTCTATACTGAACAATTCCAGCAATTCTCTCAGCCTGTTCTTCGTGTGACAGAAGCTCCTGTAATTATCTTAGTGGCCTTTCACTGGACTTTTATCCAGTAGCTTTCTCTTACTGTGGAGCCCAGAAGTGGACCCAGTACTCCAGATGTGTCCTACCTAACCAGTGCTGAGATCACTCATCTGAACTGAAATCCTTGTCTAGCACTTCCTGTAATTCTTATTCTACTGCAGACAATGTAGATTCAACTACCCAGTTCAGAGCCCATTTCACTCATCAGTATTTTGCTAGATGCTTCCTCCAATTTCCCCTTTCCTACTTTCAGCTGATTTCACACTGGATCCAATTGCCCAACTCAGCTGCCTATCTTCTACCAGATTCTTCCTCTAGCTACTCATCTAATTCATCAACTAGCATTCTCCTGCATTCAACCTCTAGCCCTTCAACCCCTTTTCTAATCCTTCATTAGTCATCTAACAGCTGATGATCCTAAAATAGCAAACCAGAGAAAGATATAATTAAAATCTGAGCTGAATTACCCCTTAATGCTGCCAAAGATAATAAATTACTTTTAAAAATATAAAAACATTTACAGATATTATTACAGAGATAAATCAATATCTACATACTGAACAGGAAGAAAGCTTGGTTTTTCAAGTACACTTCTTGCAGTTTTCAGCACGGAACTTTCTCACAGTAAATACTGAACACAGGAATTGTTCTGCTTTATAGGTCAGCATTTTGCTGAGTTGAACATACACAAAGATTGCATAAGAATCCCAGCACCTCTGAAAAGACCTTCACTAGACCAAGCAACATCACAAGGCAGAAGACCTTCAGCATGAGGGTAATAAGATTACTTTGACAACTTTTATCACATATTGCTTACTTAAATGAATGCTTCCTAAATGAAGAACTCAGGCCTCAAGAACTATTTTATCTGAGTCTCTAAGGGCTCTACACTCCAAACAAACAAGTGACATGAATTTGGGAGTGTGTCTAGATTATGTATGCAACTGTTCCTATTCTGACAGAAGAAAATCAGTCCTGCTAGGACACAAGTACACACAGAGTTGTGGTGTAACAGTTAAGCTGTCCAATTCAGAAACTCTCAAAGTTTTATTTTTAAATTTATTTACAGATCAAAAGAGAGCAATTCAACAGACTAAATTAGCCTGCTCCGATTTTCAAGAGGAAATTCGAGTATGCACCTTTTCTGTTGAATATTATTTCAGTTCAACTTAGACACTGCAGAAATTATTTTATGGTTTGGCAAACCAGGCCTTCCAACAAAACACAAATTGCCAAGCCATATCTGTTCTGTACCATAAAATTAACTAAGAAACAAACAAGTATGAAACAAAAATTTCATATATAATACAAAATACCAGCTGTTTGCCTCATTTTCAGAACTATTTCTAATAAAACTACATTAGCTACATTTGTTTTGTAAGAGTAAAGTTTTAGCCCTGCTTTAGATACTCATAACTAAAACCAGAGGATCACTTACCAAAGAAGTCAAATGAAAAGGGGTCCCTTCCACCAAAAAACTCCCTGAAGACATCATCTGGGTTGCGGAATGTAAATCCAAAATCAAATGGATTATCATGATGATTTCCACCTGGGGAAAAAAAAAAAGTTACGTTTCAGTTACCTTCACATTATTCTTACTAATAGGAAAGTTAAGGCTTATAGGGTACTTGAATCATCTAAAAATATAAACAATACATATAAACAAAATTTCTCTTTCAGGTATCATTCAACTTAAGTACTCATATTACTTCACTACTTTTTATAACAGTTTCTCTGTTTTCAGGTAACACTAATACTGTTCACAATAACTAAAAAAATTGTAAAACAAATGTAATCTCAATTTTCAAAAGACTGAATTTTAGGCCTTAGTACAAGCATTTCCAGACTCCTGTCTTGAAAAGAAAGCTACAGAAAATAGAGAAAGCAAAGAACGGCTGGTTGTCAACATACCTCCACCTCCATTTATTAGGCCTTCTTTTCCATATCTGTCATAGATGTCACGTTTTTTAGCTACAAGGAGAAATTGTGTATCATGTCAGCAAACAGGTTTGTTGGTTTCGTGAAAAAATAAAAACACCTAACTGGTATTCTCAGCTAAATATTTTCTTAAAGCTAGTTTATTTAGGGAAGTTCTGGCATATAACTGATGAACATTATGTATAACTGAGGAACTTTAACAAGGACTGCCAAAGCAATTTACTGAACTTCAAATTTACTACCATTAAGTTCTAGAAGGTCTGGCCCTGATGTATGAGAAAAAGTTTGGTTTAAAGACAAACTTCACATGGAAGTTTGCCTTTAAGAAGAATATAGCAGCTTTCTTCTTTGGACAGCTACCATGAAAAGCTGTAAGGCTGTGAAGGACCTCTGGACTTCAACCTGCTCCTCCACACAAGTTTAATCATGAAACTGGTCACATCTTGCCTGAATAAAGCTGTGATCACATCAATTTCCAAGATAAGATTCTACAGGCTCTCTGGAGAACGGTTCAGTGCTCAAGCATTCCCTTCCTTCTATCCCACTTGCAAACCCTGACCATTGGCTCTTTTCCTTTTATTGCACAAGACCGAGCCCATTGTGGCATTTATGAGAACGGAAGACCAGTGTTTACATGAGTGACTGCAAAACCCCTAAAATTAATTATAACCACTTCTGCTGGCTTAATAATGGAGAATGAAGTGATGTTCCAAAACGCCATGGAAGGATGTGACTCAAACTGCTTACTCTCTATTATTTCAGAAGGCACGGAATGACTATTAATTTCACTGCAGCCTTACAGTATTCATCAGAAAGGAGAGAAAAATGAACTTGAGATTACTGCACAAGATCAGATGGCACTTTGGTACTTTTGGAAGGGACTCTGAAGACCTTAAAGAGGCAGACAGCTCACTTTGCTTGCACTGGTGTGGAGGAATCAGTCAAAAAACAATCAGGGCATTTGATTTTAGTCTTTTAATATTATCATACTTTTCCCAGTGGAATCTCTTCAGTGAAAGATGTTTTTAGAACTTAAACAGCATCACTGAAAGAACATGCAGTTACCTCAAACAGATGCTGGAAAGTAAAATACTTCTGACTAACAGGAATTTAAATTTTATATAATGGTTATCATCTCAAATAGTAGGAGCTTGCAATAGGCTCACAAGCAGACAAATCCCCAGAGCATGATACATTATCTGTATTGCCTTTCTAGAAAGCAGTTTTTAAAGAAAGGAGATTAACATACCCATCAAATTATGAAGAAGAAAGGAGGAAGGTAGATAAACTGTCATGGGCAGGAAACAGCAAGGATGCCCTGAGGGCTCACAAAGACCAAAATTCATCTTGAAAAATGTTCCATTTTTGAAACCACAAGGTTTCCCACAAGGGAAGTGTGTTCAATGATCACCCAATTTCAGTATTCTTTGCTTATGTAATCCCTTACAAAGCTATTCTTCTGCCAAAAATCTGTCATCATTCAAGCCTGTAATGGTGTCAGAAAAATTCATTAAGTTTGCAGAACATTTGACTGCCTCTCTGGGCTCAGGATTCTGGTATCCCTGCTGCACAAATGATTGTTAAGACACCAGTAACTTAGGATTTGGCCTAAATCCAAAAACTGGCAGCACTTTTAGAAGATGTTCTAAAATTCTAGCAGTGTACTGCTTCC
Organism: Pycnonotus jocosus; assembly: GCA_013400435.1. Taxonomy (NCBI): domain Eukaryota; kingdom Metazoa; phylum Chordata; class Aves; order Passeriformes; family Pycnonotidae; genus Pycnonotus; species Pycnonotus jocosus. The sequence goes on from VWYP01033498.1 coordinate 64,556, forward strand.
ACAGAACTTAGAGATCTGTATAACAACCAGACCAGTATTCTATTTTTATCCTGCTCAAAAAAATGAGCTTGAGAAGGACAAAGTACTCTAAAAGACAAGTATACAATGAACTAATGATAAATTAAGTTCTTTTTCTCCCCTGTCAATTAAGTATCAAAACCAAGCAAAGAAACACAGTGTACAAGACTGCAGCTCACTAAATCAGGCTGAACTCTGAGAGGTAATCTAGATGCTGCTAGTGCTTTAAATATAGCTATCCCATGCTCACTGTCTCAGGTGAAATCAAGGACACTTCAGAAATAGCATATAGACAGCTGCAGTCAATTACAGAGGAAAACAATCAAAGTAACTTAAATCACTTTGTTATGATTCAGGCTGCTTTTGTCAGAACATTGGCAAAACTTGGCTAATACTCTTCAAGCAAAAAGATATGGGTGAGCTGTAAACTGCGTTCCTGCACTACATTGGTCAGGTTAAACACCTCTTTCAGAACAATTCAAAATAAACACTATCTTTAGTATCACAGTTGACTGAAAGTACAGAACTCATTCAAACACAATCCAAATTTTCAGCAAGGTTTACAGTATGCTTGGGCTTTGTCAAGACTAGTTTACTGTTACAAAAACTAGAAGCTGTAGGCTTCAGTGGATACTTCAGAGTTGGTGTAGCCTGACTTTAGAGGACAAACACAATACCCCTATACTGATGGTAACACTGGCCTCACCTGCTAAGATAAAATTAATCTTGGGATTCACAGAAATCTCTACAGAAATTTCTGGCAGACACTGAATTTCAGTTTCTAGTAGTTTGGTTACATATCTAGGGATATCCTGAAATTTTTGTTTCAAAATTTCTGCTTATTCTCTCTTATCTGCAAGCTTCTTTGTCTCTCCTTTCCTTTGAAAAAAAGTAGTCAAGTTGTATGGTGAACCAAAATTACAATATCCCTTCAAAGCACCGTAGATCAACATTTTCAGACTGATCCCCAAAACAGAGACAGGCAGTTCAAGAGCCCTTTTAAAATACCTACCATCTGACAAGACTTCATAGGCCTCAGCTACTTGCTTAAATTGCCGTTCCGCCTCTTCTTTATTGTCTGGATTTTTATCAGGGTGCCATTTTAGTGCCAATTTACGGTACCTGAGTGAAAGGAAAACAAAGGACATTTTACTCTGAAATAATGGAATATGCTATACAGATAAACACAATGCTGTTAGGTTAAAGAGGTTGTCAGGGATGGGAGTAAGAAATTCCTGGTGCTTTGTATCTTGCATACACATGTTGAGATCAACATATCCTGCAGATACACAAAGAACTACCTGCTCAGGTATGTTTTAAATTAGAAAGTAGGTTTGGGGTTCTTTACTGATTCTGAAATTATTCCTGTACATTTCTAATGATCAACATCTTCAAGACCTAAGCAAAACATTCCAAAATATCTCTGCTGTAGGCTTCTCCTTAGAGCTCCATAATTATTCAGTACTACAACCAACCAAGGGAAGCATCGGGAAGGATCTGGTACGTTAGAAGTTGATACATCTCCAAGAATACACTGACTGTGACATCCTAACATCAATGCCTTCTTTGACAGCTACACCTGGACACAATTCCCATTCTCAAATGAAACCATTTAGGCAAAGTGTTCGTAACATCTTACTTAGAGGGGCAAAGCTAAGCTTGCACTTAGGCTGATGTGTTTTGCAATCATCCAAGATCACAGTTCAAACATTTGAGTTGATAAAGTAGCATGTGCAAGAATTTGCAAAAGAACGTGGGAAGACAACAAAGGGTGAATCCAAAACCCATGTAATTATATCCCTTAAAATCTGTGACATCTCCACCAGTGACACTCACGCTTTTTTGATATCCTCTGCTGAGGCATGCTTCTGCACTCCCAGAACTTCATAGTAATCCACCATGTTTCACGAGTTGTCTTGGTAACAACAGCAGAGTCTTTCAAGTCCTGTAACAACAACAACTTGTAAATAAAGCTTGTCCAGCTACTACTGCTCCATAAAAGCCAGGAAAGAGCCTGGTATTGCCTTGTACCAAACCTGACCAAAGAAAGACAAAGTTCAAATGTCCCAAATCCCAAAAAATAAAACCGCTTCCCTTTAGATCAATAGCTAGAAGAATTACTTTAATTCGGATTTTTTTGTTCTTTAATCCCACTGAAACACAGTACATGAACACACAGATATATAGCAGTTCCTGAAACAGATTAGACTGATAAGCTAAATTTAATCAATATTTTAAAAAGGATATCTGAATCACAGTTTTGATGTAGATATTAGTAACTCTGAATGCAGAAGTTCACCTTTTACTTATGACACTGGTCATGACTTAAGCACATATGAGCATAAACAAAGGGACTCATCCCTCACATCTGTTCTTCAGAACATCCACTGAGACGTTCCCATCAGAAAAGCAACCTATGTGCAGGTCTTGGAAATTTAACTCACTTATTGAATCCAATAAGCCTTTTCTGTACTCAGACTTTGACAGAAAATGTGCATGTTGCCCAAGCTACTGAATACCATTTGCCTGCCTCCTTTATGTTTACCAAGAGAAGGACACAACCAGGCAAGATTGCTCCAACTACATGGTAAGCCAACCAACTCAACTGCAGAGGCACGCACCTAGTGTCTGTCAGTATAAAACAGTTATCACAAGAGTCCTGAGAAACCTAGGAGCTAAAAAGGCAATTTAAATACGGACAGTTTCTTGTCAACATTAGAGAATAATTACAAGGAACAGTTACACTGACCATTACTCCAACTAAATGACCACTAAGATGAAAGAACCTTTCTAAAAAGTTTCAAGAATGTTTCATGTCTTCATGCAATGCTGCCTTTCTCTCCACTACTGTAGTAAGTCTCCATTCTGGCAAAACTTCCAATCCCCTTTCCATCCTGCCACTGCGGGTTTGTTTCAGGTTTAATGAACAAGGAAACAGTGACCTTTTCCAGTAGTTATCAACTTGTTGCAGGGCAAGTTACCCAAATACACTCAGAACATAACAATACAGCAATGTATTAGTCACATTTTCTAATCTTATGCATCAAGAACAAAAATACATTGAAATAACCTTCCCCCCTCAAGTCATTCCGCGTTTTTCATTTTACCCCAAGCAAAGTCTCAGTTTCCTTTTCTTTCCCATAAATGCTGAAAGAACCAAGTATGGTGTAGCCTAATGAAATACTCTGACATGAATCTATTGTACTACTCTTACATGTATCTTTCAATATCCTAGGATATAAATATTGAAAAAAGACTTCCTTTAAAATAAATTGGTACATCTTCAAAATGTGTTCCTGCTGTAGGTTAAAGCTTAATTAACTTTAATTACGTATTGTGGTTACACACACATTCCTTCAAATGGCAAAAACAGTTTAAGAGATACCCTGCCATGCTTCCTCCCCTCTCCAAACCACTTAGAGAGGCAAATGTATTGGAGGACCCACGTTTAAAATCTGGGTGGTTTCAGCAATCTACTTAACCATACAGTCCCACAAACACAAAATTAAAGTGTAGCAAGTAAATAGCCCTTTGCCCTTTGACGAAATCTCCACATCAAAAAACCCCATAAGGTTATAGTTAATACTGTGACCAACACCAAAGGAAGTTGGGGGACATGCACTAAAATTAAGAATGCCAATAATAATATACTAATGGCAGGGTTCAATATGTAAACATACAGATTACCAAAAATATCCCAGGATATTTGCTATCAACTGGCCTCTCTAGTTTTTCTGTTTCCCACAAAACAATTAGAACAGCTCCATGAACACAGAGGTGAGGAGCAAAGGCAGTCTTAAACCTGTGGGGTTAAGTATGTTCTCAAACCCCACAGCCAGCCCTATGAGCAGTAGCTTATATGGAAGGTAGAGTTACAAAAAGAAATCAGAAGGGGGGAATCCAGTGTGAGTCAAGCTCAAGGCTGGAGCTACAATTAGCAAGCTAACAGCAAGGAACCACAGGACAGGAGCACATACCATAAAACTACGTGTTCTTTCCATATTCTCCTTTTCTTACATACAAGACTTTCATTAGCTCTCCTCTCAATTCTGGTCCACATCTGAGAGGGAAAATTTAAAACTCAAGCTTCTAATTAGAAAAAGCATGTAGGAAAAGCAACTTAGATGTGAAACATAAATCAGATCCTTTCCTAGAGAACTTTCTGCAGACAGGCAGTCATATTGATTTCAACATCGTATCTTTTCAAAAACTTTCCTGATTGTTCAAAAGCAATATTGCAGAGCTCTTAAGTTCAGACTCAATACAAACATCATATATCCTAGATAACAGAAGCCTGAAGCTGAGACAAAAAAACAAAGCTGAAGCAACATGACCACCTCTTCACAGATGACTTGGACCCTAAAAAGCAACTCCTTCAAGAAAGAGAAATTATTTGTTCCAAAGAAATGTATGGGGATTGAATATTCTGTCTTCAGTGAGTGTTATTGCTCAATTTTTCCTTGCCACTAGTATAAAGTCTGGAATTAAAACAAGACAGAAACTGTCTAAAGAAAACAAATTCTTAATTTTTTTCCTTCTCCTAATCAAAGTGTCATGAAAGTCAGGTGACAGCAAGAATTCATCTGTGATATAATGTTATTTCTATAGTTCTCATAAAGCATAAACTGTACTGCTGAAATTCTAGTTATCATAGGAACTTTTTTTTTGTATGTAAAAATGTTTTAAAAATATTTACAAGAAAAAAATTCATGTGCACCTTTTTTTGTCCAGCTTAAGAAAAAAAAAAAAGTCAGCTATTATTTAGCCCCTCAACAGCTGGTAAGACTGACCAAAAAATCACCACACACATCCACAAAACACCCCCTCCCCCAAAAAAATCCAACAATACTCACAGACTAGAAAATACCTCTATGTGCAATCTTTTCAAGACAGAATTATTTAAAATACTCACTCAAGAGAACAGCCACCATCACCTTATAACAAAGAAGAATATGGATGACCATTGACTTAGAAAATGACCAATTTAAAAAAAATAAATCAGTACTTTTAAGACTAGTAGGAATGTGCATGGTGAAAATGCCTAGATGTTTCAAAGATGCAAACCATATACCTCCCTGCAAGAAACCACTCAATTGTCCTAACCAAAATGACATGAAAATCTCCAAACACCCAATCTGTCACACAGTTTGTCTCCAAATATACAAGCAAGGCTCATTAATTAGGCACTTGAGAGTTTTTTCTAACCAGGAGGAAGCCAGCCCACATTAGCTGATTTTGTGCCTCCATCCACAGAAAAGCTTCAAAATTTCAGAAGACAAGCAAATAAAACCCAGCTGAAAGGAGATGTTTCATGGCCTTCTTGTTTGCTCATAAAAATCTGTAGTTCCTTGAGCTGGGAACTGCACTATGTTTACAGTGTGCTATCAGCTGCTCCAATTCCTTCTTTGGGGCATGAAAATCAAACAGGCAAAGGTTTATGTAAACCAGAGGTTTCCATAGTTCATAGATTTCTCAGCCATCACAGGAGAAGGCAGCTGTGTTCTGGCTTACAGAGCAGTGGCCCTGAACTACTGACTCAATGCAAGTGACAGGGCCACACCACCAGGCTCAGGCCCTCCTCGCACAGCTGAGCCCAGCACTCGGCCAGAGCTACCCAAAACCTGGCTCATAAACGCTCTTTACAGCACAGTCCCCAGCTACATAAAAAGCATGAGAAGTATGACAGCAGACAGACACGTAGAGAGCTCTAAACTTTTGTAAGATCAGATGACAGAGAAAAGCAAGTAATCAGATAAACAACCAGCAGGGATGACGAGACAGCACCCCTAACTAAATACGGAACAGAGGAAAGCATGCAAACAAGAGATTCTTTAGAGCAGCCAGGAGAGAATTCAGACAGCAAGGGGCATGTGACCTTTGCAGTCAGCTTAGTCAGAAAAAGTTATCTATTTCTGGCCATGAAGCAACAGGCAGCACACAGTGCCCTCAAAGATGCCAGAAGAGCTTGAGCTTAGTGACTACAGCAGTCACCTGGAGACTGGGCTGGAGTTCCCAGCTCCTGATTCACGAGGTTCACAGGGCAGGCAGTCATCAACATCCTCTGCAAATCCCACAGCCACCCAGGTCCCAGCACCTGCCTGCTTGCTATGGACTCACCTAAAGGATTGCATCCTGCTGGCAACTCCAGAGGAACCAACACCCTGCTCTGAATTCCAGTTTACTTTGACTGAACTCACAAAAATCCACTGTGTTAACACAAGAACTCCCACAGTTTACCAGAAAATTTTTCTCAGAATAAGGATGCTACGGAACAAATGAAGTTACTTACAAGTGCAAGAACACAGAGCAAGAAAACCTGTGTAAGATTTATGATTAATAAACCTGACAAATACATTTAAGTAAGGCACCAGCATTAATTTTTTTCCTCCTGCTTATACATGTACAGTGCAGACTAAAGCATATTAACAACTTCAATTATTTTAGCTTTTACTTACCTAAGCTTAGAAAACCTGTCACAGTTTAACTTCACAGGCCCCCAAAATTTAATGTTTCATTGAAAAATGTCAATTTACCATATAATTAAAATGAATAAAGTGTACTTAAATAGCCATGTTTATGCTCATTATTTTAATACCCCCTCAGCATCCCCAGGAGATGAATTTAATAAAGTGAACATTCCAAAAAGCTTAGTTTAATCTCATGTTTACAGCAAACATCCTGCTTGTATGTCAGACAGCAGAGTGGCTTTGGATGCAGTTATTATTATACCAGTTCATACAGGGAGAAGGCAGCTGGGCTGACTGCTTTACCTTATAGTTCATGTTCCATTGCAGAAAAGCCAGCAACAACCAAATTCCAGCACAGCCAAACAAGAGACACCTGTACAGGACACTCTAACCCCTGAAGGCAGGAAGTTACAAAGAACCCTGTCCACTCCTCCCCCAGGGCAGCAAGACACAACTCTGGCACAAACTACAGGAATTTGTCTGTACTGCTGCCTGGCACAATGAAAGCCTGTAGAGGGCAACAAGTAAGAAACATTAAAAAAAACAAAGAACAACCAAAACTGGAAACAAAAGAAATCCAAAATCTTCATTTGTGGAAGAAATGTAAGCTGGCTAACAAAAAACAGGAAAGGATGTTGATCAGTCAACAGGCCACCCTCACTCCCTTGGCTGAGACTGTCCTGCTTATCCATCTGATCTCTGATAAAGGAGGACTTATTCATGATCTTTCCTTAAAGCAAAGGAGCATTCTTCCAAAACACGACATCTCAGGTGTCCAAATTTGGAATTGTGTCACAAATATCTGGAACACTGTCACTCTCCTAAAACTAACCATAAAAGGCTATTTTATATGAAGTAAAATTTGTATCTTATTTTAAAAAATAAATTATCTGTGTATGATTAAGCAATTAATAACAGTGAAAGCCTCAACTGAAAGATAAGGCCCAGAAAGTTTTAGGCAAGTAATCACATGCAATCAGATAATCTTGTAGGTAAAAGAAAATAGTTTAAAGTCTCTACACATTTCCCCTGAAGTGTTTTTGGAGTCATGATAACTTTATTTAAGCCAAAAAAAAAAAAAAATAAAGCTTCATTAAAGCAAAGAGCAAGTTCTTTTTCAGAGTGTTGACAGGCTGTCACAGATTCAGATTACCTTTTAAGACAGAAAAAGAATTCTTACCAGAAAAATTAGTTTTAATAAAAACCATCTGCAATGCAGCTATGAATGGCTTCAGAGTTATTTTATGGCTTTTAAGATCCTTGTTAAGTACTGAGTCCTCACTAATATCAGTGGGATTTCTGTATTCAGAACAAATAGAAAACATAAAACCTACAACTAGTTACTGTAGGAGTGAAATGCATATGCATGAATTATTTGTCCCCTAGCAGTTAAATAAAGCAGAATGATTTCATTAAGTCTAAAGTAAGGAAAATCTAACATCCATTCAAAAGAAAATATAATTTAAACCTAATACCCTCAACTGCAGTTTTATTTTAAATCTATCTTGAAAGAAACAATCATCATATGCAAGATCCAACAAGTTTTGACAAAGCTAAGTAATTTCTCACTAATCTTTCCATTGCTTGAATAAGACAAAGGAAAAGCTTTGACGGAAAATGTTTCCAGGACACAACTGATGAGGTTCTTTACAAATGCTATTAGAGAAATGGAGCACTTCCTACTTAAGGAGCACAGTGCTTAAACAGAAACCTCACAGAGCTAAGTTGAAAGTTACAGCAAGGAACTCCCTTTCCAAGCATCACTCCACGGTTAAGAAGCAGCAGATGCGCTCCTGGAACTCCGCAAGCGCAGCGCCCTGGCTGGGCCGAGCCGCACCTCCTCCACAGCCGGCGGCGAGGAGCGGCTCCGCTCTCACGGGTGGCTGCGCCCGGCGCTCGACCCGCGCTGACATTTCCGTCGATTCCAGGCCACAACTGCAACGCCTCTGGACTGGCTACAGCGCAATCAGCGCCCTCGTCCCACGCAACCTCAGCTCACAGACCTCACTGCGTCAATGAGCTCGGCACAGATACAGAACAAACCAAAAACCTGGGATTTATTTCCTCAGGACAGTCCGTGTACTGTCAGGAACTCCTACATCCTACAGAACATGATGATGATTTAACGTAAGTTGTTCCCTCTCCCCACATACGTTCCAAAACTTCTAATGGATAAAAGAAAGAATACAGCCGGTAATGTATTTATCTATTAAAAAAAATCAGTAGCAAAACACATTAGCTTTCTAACTAAAACTTCACTGTTTCACTAAAGTAAAGCCTTGCATGCTTTCTTCCCAAGCCCAGCCAAGATAAATTAGCCAACTGCATCGATCTGGGAAGGACAGAGAAAATATCAGAGAGAGAAGCTGTCTGGGTAACAATCTGCTGTAGTTTGAAAGCACAAGTACCAAAAAGACAAGTCTGATGGAGAACAAGGCGAACTCTGCAGTTTACAGAGATATTATCAGTATTGAAGTCCAAACAGTCCTGCCAATAAAAGCAGCAATTTGAATTTCTCCTCCAATAGAGATTATTTAAGAAAATTTAATACTAATTTAACTTCCATTTTCAACACACTCTTATCCTCTACTGATAAGTCAGCACAGGAACCAAGGTGAGTAGACAAAGTTAGACCAGTGTTGTGCAATAGTTAAAATTATGGTTGTTTGCAATTAAAAAAAAAAAAAAAAGTAATCACAGAGACAAGATCTGTAAATACATTTACTCATTGGTCCAAACAAATCTTCTCTGACAACATAATCCATCTAACTAAATGGTATTTTAACTACCAAGCTCTTGATCACCAGCTGAACATGAAATCCCTAACTGGAGTACAAGGATCTCCAAAGAGTAAACAAAAATTAAGGTCAGCAGGCAGCAGTGACTGCAACCTCTATTGCACGACTGGAGAGGCAGAGCTTTGCCTCATCCCAGTTGTTCCCTTTGTGTCAACACCCTGTTCTTATCACTTTTTGACACTTTATACCCTAAAAACTCTTGGGTTTGATCACTGACTCTGCAACTTCACAAGCCTGACCACTTGCACATTAAAGCTGTAATAAACTTAGCTTTCATGTTACTGTGTCTAAATAAGTAGCAACTTATTATTATCACAATTTAAAACAGATTTGTTCAGTATTTTGAATAATTTCTAACACCTTTGTTAGCATGGCTGAAGGCTGCAGCACATGTTTTCAGCAGCCAAGGAGAGCTCCGACAGCAACACAACACGAAGGGTTGGTGCGAACAGGAACGCGGGTTGCAAACCCAGCCCACTGCCCCCTCTGAAGTGCAGCAAATACTGGCGACAAACAGTGCTCCTTACCTGGCAGCGTCAATTTTCAACTCAGCTCGGAACCTGGCAACAGCGAGTTCAACATCCGATCTCTGCCGACCTCACCCACAACAAACCACCCTCCTGCCCCCACCCCGAGTAATAGACACTGGAGCAGAACGTAACCGAACTGCTTCCATCGGGGGAGAAAAACAGAGCGCTTAGCCTAGGATCATCATGGGTGGAAAATGTCTCTGAGATCATCCTGTCCAACCATCCCCCCCAACACCGCCACCGTGCCCCTGAACCACCAAACCACAACACCCAGCGCCACATCCTCAAACACCTCCACCACCTCCCTCGGCGACCTATTCCAACGCCTGACCACCCTAAATGTGAAATATTTTTTACACTATCTGATCTGAATCTCCCGTGTCTCATCTTAAGGCCATTTCCTCTGGTCCTCTCACTGCAGGCACGGCAGAAGAATCCGGCCCGCACCTCATTACACTCTCCTTTCAGGGAGTTGTAGAGAATGGGAAAAAGGAGAACACAATAACGATCCCAAGCCGCCAAGGCAGTACCTGCGACGGAAAGCGCTTTAAGGACAAGGTCTGTTTAACGAACCGAGGCTCGCCCTCATCTTCTGGAAACTCACACCACTGTGGGCAAGGAATGGAAATTCCAATTTTTTTTCTGCCTTGCGGCGAACAGGCGGCAGTGCGAGGTGGGACCGAACGTCCCGGGATCTGTCCCGCTCCGAGCCCGGGGGAGCCCTGGGCAGCCGCTCCCTCCGATCCCCGCCAAGGCCAGGCAGAGCCCGCACGGCACCCGCGGCCGTTCCAGCACTGCGGAGCCTGCGCCAGCCGCGCCGCGAGGCCCCGGTACCAGGGACGCCGCTGCCGAGCACCGCGGCCCGGCCAAGCGCCCGCTCCCCGCTGTCCCTGCCTCCCGTACGGCCGCAGCCGGCCGGTACCGGGCCGACCTGCCCCGCACTCACCCGCCGGTGGCTCCTCAGCGCGGCCGCCGCTCCTGCCCGTCCCCTCCCGCGGCTCCCGCCGGGACAA
>VWYP01033498.1:75433-120583 GCA_013400435.1 Pycnonotus jocosus
GGGGAGGCGGGGCTTCGTGAAGGGTGGGGTGTTCGGGGGGTGCAGGTTTATTGTGTGTTTGTGCTCCGCGTTTCAAACGAGCGGCGTCTGCTCCTTGCTCCACAGAATTACAGGATGTCTAGTGGGCATGATGGTGTTCAGTCATAGGTTGGACTCTTAGAGGTTTTTTCCAACCTAATTGGTGGTGTGATTTTGTGAAGCAATGCCCGGTGTGCAGCTGAGGGGAAAGGTGAAGGAAAAACAATAGTGTTGAGAAACATTCTTTGAATAGCTGAGTTTGGCTACTAGAAGGGAGATGACAAAATTTCTTCCCCTTTTGTGTCTTTACTCTCAAAAACTGGGGGTGCCAAGAAGATGGACCAGACTCTGCTTGGCTGTGCCCAGCAACAGGACATGAGGCAATGGGCAGAAACTGATGCACAGAAATTTCCACCTGAACATGAGGAAGAACTTCTTTATTGTGCAGGTGACTGTGCACTGGAACAGATTGCCCAGAGAAGCTGTGAAGCCTCCCTCACTGGAGGTATTCCAGAACCATCTGGACACAATCCTGTGCCATGTGCTCTGCTTGAGCAGGGAGGTTGGACCAGATGACCCGCTCTGGTCCCTTCCAGCTGTGACCCATTCTGGGATTCTGTGAGGGAAAATGCAAAAAAAAGTGATGCCTGGGTGTGGTGCTGTAGGAAAAGGTGAAAAAACAAGTAAAAAATTTAAGACACACTCTTTGAATAGGTGAGTTTGGCTGCTAGAGGTGAGATGACTAAATTCTTTCCCCCTTGTGTGTTTAATTTGTAGGCTCAAAAATTGTAACTCTGGCACACAATTCCTTTGAGGTCAGATTCCTCTCCCTGCATGTAGCACCTGGACAGAGCCCAGCATTGGGTGCATGTATTGGAGCATCCTTTGTGTTATATTTGAGTCTGTGGTTTTCTGAGTGCCTTGGCTGAGAGCAAAGTATAGACCAGCAAAGTTATTATTCTATTTTTAAAATGTGGATTTTATCCATGCTTTAAATTGCTGTAGAATTATATTTCTTGCCCCATATTTAAAAAGTAGAGGCATTAATTTATAGATCACCAAAGTGAAGTTAGAGAGTTTCCACGCCTAAAATGTAAGCTTCCCAAATAAAGTCAACTAAAAGGCTACTCATTATTTAGGAAGTGTTCATGTGAGAGTGGGGTAAGTTCAAAAAGACAAAAGCTAGCTTGGAATAAGGCAGAGGAAAACCTAAAACAAATCAGCAGGACAAGTAGTAGGACAACCCTAAGTATAGGCTTGGTGCTTTGGGGAAAGGCAAGCTTCAAAATAAATATTGTTGATTATTGATGCTAAGTTGTGGTTGTGGAAATAATTCTTCAAAATTAGAGCAAAGAGACGCCTCACTCCATTATTATTTTCTCATCAACAAGTACCTGTGAAGTCCAAGTTGTTGATCCACTTGGAAGGAAAAAAGGATTAGTAGGTTAGACTGGCTCTTCCTAATTCAGACCTCAGAGGATTTGCAGCCTGCCAAATGCAAAGGCAGGTCAGTCCTGTGTAGAGTATAAAATTTTGATTTAATCCTTTAAACATATTTTGATGTGGAAATAAAGGTTTTCCCCCAACCTTTCATAAACGATTACAGGGGAGAAAAAAAGTGTGAAGAGTCCTAAAACCTGAGCTACAGTAAACAAGACAGAAATTGCATGAGGCAGTTTCTTTGCTTTAATAGTTTAAAGAGCAGATTTTATATTTACAGTTAAGGTATGATGCATGCCAACCATAAAACTTTCTGTTTATCCAAGCAAACAGAACATGGCAAAGAAGCGTGATTCCATATGGAACTAGAGGGTTGGAATCAAAACACTGCCTGCATCTCTGCAACCAGGCTTGTGTAACACAATTGTTACCATTACATTAATCTGCCCAGAGATTTTCTAACACTGTTCTAACTCTAGACAGCATAGCCCTGCTTTGGCATCCTTCACATATAGGAATAATATTTGGGAAGGCTTAGAGACCAATTTTGCATTTGGAGAAAGAAAGGTATGAGAAGGTAAAGTGCCTGCTCATAGCTGAGGGCAGGGCAAGCTGTTCAAGGTGCAGTTTCTACAGCAAAACACTGAGAGTATAAATAAATGTTTCATAACAAAGTTATAAATGGAAACAAAAGATTGTGTAATTATTTTTTAAAAATATTTAAAGTGGTTTATGCGTGTCTTCAAAGAAGATATGAAGACATTTCCCAAGACTTTGCATAATGGGCAGTTTACAGAGCCACCAATTACAAATATCACTTATTAGGGTACCTCTTTTGTTTTTAACTTATAATCTTTGTATAAACTTATAATCTTTGCTAGCTCAGATTATCTCTAACACTGAACAATAACAAGAATTATTTACTTTTTAGAAGTTTGCTCATATGTGCACATGATATTTAATTTTCTGTTCTCTGTTACAGGGAAAGGCAGGTGATTTCAATTAAAATAGCAGGTGGCTAAGCCCACCAGAAGAGGTACAGCAGGGGATACTGAAGCACATCCACCCAGGATTGCCATGTCCCATGCAGAATCTGACACATGGCCTGGTTGAACTTCACATGGTTGGTGATTGCCCAGCCCTCTGATTTGTCCGGGTCTCTGCAGGGCCTCTCTTCCCTCAAGGGAGTCAGCAACTCCTCCCAGTTTAGTGTCCTTGGCAAACTTAGTCTCCCTTCCAGTCCTGCAGCCAAGTCACTTATGAGGATGTTGAAGAGCACAGGGCTGAGGCTGGGGCCCTGTGGAACCCCAGTAGTGAGAGGACAGCAGCCTGGTGTAACCCCACCACTGCAACCCTTTGTGCTGACCCGTGAGCCAATTGCTCACCCATCCCATCATGTGTTTACCCAGCTGTGTGCTGGACATTTTGTCCAGAAGGATCCTGGGAGAGACAGTATCAAAAGTTTTACTGAAATCCAAAAGGATTACATAACTGGCTCATTAACATTTTTAATTAGATCTATTTATAGGACTAATAAAACTTTTAGATTCAAAAAAGCTTTTAGCTTCAGGAAACCTTCAAAGGTATTTGCAAAAGTATGAAGTCAAAGTGTCCTATGTTTTTATGGCTTGCTTCTTGCAGCAGAAGCCTGAAGTTCTGTGTTAAGGGGCATTAAATCTGATGTTGCTGGCAGAGCATCAACATTCCAATAACAAAAGAAGGTCTGGTGGGTCTGTTGAAGCTGGTATCAGAGATCCAGGCTGATATCCAAGTGCTGAGTCGTTGAGTCAGAATAAACTCTGCTATCAAAGAATCTTAGTTGTTTAAGAACTTTCAGCTCTCCTTTGGGATCATGAGGGAAATGTCTGGTCATTTCACCTGACTTCAGCTGTCTCAGACATCCAGTTTGAGGCCATTGACTGTGAAGAGAGAGAGGAGAGGGCACCTCCAGGGCACAGTTCATTCCACCCTCTTTGGAGATGTTTCAGTAAACAGGAAACCGCCCACCAGAGCTCTGTCCCGGGGCTGCCTTTTCTCCCTGAGTGTCTCGACAGCCACCTCACAGATGCCTGAAGCGAGATGAATTCAGGCCTAACTGGTAGCTATAACCTAATGATGGAAATAATGTGGCAGCATTCCAAGAGGTATTAGCAATTCACATAGTTCCCAGATTCTTTTTTTAAACCATCTTTTATGATTTATGGAGGTCAATTATATAAAGCCCATCAGAACACAAGAAATGCTTAAAAATGCTGCATTAGAGAGACATTAATATTAGTTCTCCTGAGGTGGTAATGGCTGTAGCCTTCCCAGCCTGCTGCTCTGCCCTGCTGCTTAATGCATCCAGTTTCTCTATTTACGGATTTACAGATTCTATTTTTGGTATTAACAAAGAATATGAGCATATGTATCAAACACTGTTCTCACGTCATCTAATTACAGTACTGCTGGCAAAGTAATTCTGGAAAGTGCTGCTTAATTAAATATAAGCATTAACTTTTTGCTGATAGCTTATCAGAAACAATTAGACTTGAAATATGTGCAATACACCTAGAGTTTTAAACTTTCAGCAGAAGCATTGAAAGCACAAAATAACCCCTTTTCTCTTGCATTCTCCAGTGTTTTCCTACAGAGCACCACCTCAGTATTCATGTGCAATGTGTCTTAGGTAATCTAGAGGCTGCAAGTTTATCTGGACTCCTCTTTGTGCACAAAAGCCTGAGCCAAGTGGATGCTTTTGAAAGTGGTTAAACCACTTCAGCATAGTTGATGTTTTTGCCAATTCCTCCTGAAATACCACATGTATTCTGCTGATTTTTTGGGGTCTGCACACAACCACCCAGGAACTATTGGAGGCAGTCAGATAATCTAACAGCTTATGTCAAGTGCTTATTCTTTGCAAGGACAGCTCAATCAGCATTTATGTTCATTAACTTGATAAGGGATATGCTTTTTTTGTCCATGTGACAATGCCAAATATTAGTTAATTCTATGTAATTTTTCATCAATAGCCAGATAGATCTACCAGATAATTACATCTAAAATATCAAAAGAACTTTGAACTCTGCTGCTGCTTGCCTGAAAGAGAAGAGGGGAAAAAAGAAAAACAGAGCTGTAATGAAAATAATTATTCTTAAGTAAAAATACAAGAGCAAGAAGGAAACAAGGTTTGTTTGACAACATACAGCAAAAGTACATAGCAACTAAGGAGAGACACTTTTCCCAGGTCTAACATTTGGGCAAGCAGCAGTAGCATCTGAAATAACACCATCTGGTGAATGCCTGTTTCTTTCTTCAGCAGTCAGGAACTATGTGTAACTATAAACAAATAATAAAACAGAAATAATGCAAAACTACTTTTCCGTTAAATGTTACACAGAATGAACAAACAGCTGCTCTGGGAATGCAGAAAAGAATGATGTTAAATATAGTAGGAAATTTGAGCAGGCGATGCTCCTATAAATACATGAACCAACTTTGCAAACAGTATGTATGATTCTGCAGAACTGCGGACAAGGAAGCTTAGTCCCAGACTGGAGAGCAACTATTCTGGCAACAAATGTAGCAACGATTTAACCATCACATAAGAAGAGCTCATCCCTTGACAGTGTGAAACCAGGCTGCAGGACATCTGTGCCTGCCTTTATGTCCCATTTTTTGCCAGTCAGAATTCCCATGTTTCTCCTGTTTGACTATCTGGTGTGCTTTCCTGAATTCTAGGTTACAGGACCCTCAGAAGAGAGTCAAAATACAGGAGTTTGCACAAGAGGCTGCACTTGGGTGTTTCATACTGTTGGTGGCAGAAGCAAATATACATTTAGGTGTTTTAACATTAATCCTATGGTTTTTATATCAATGTTTAGCATCCCATCTATAAAAAAATTGGGAAAATAATTCAGAGCTCAGTTTTTACCAAGTCTGCTGTTTTGCATTGATAAGAGCTTTGTGAAATCCTTGGAAAGTCAAAGCAGCACTGGAAGTTCAAAAAGCAAAGCCACAAAATCTTAAATCCAACCCTACTTGGTAAGTGCCACTGATTAACAACGACAGGAATCTGACAAGGAAAAGATTTACTGTCACTTAACTCAGTCCTCAGTCACAGCAAAGCCCACAAAAGGTATTTTGAAGATGCTGCTGGGTTCACTAACAAGCAAGGCAGAGAGAAAGATGATGAAGGTTTTGGAGGCTGTCGTGTGAGGAGAGGCTGAGAGAGCTGATGTTGTTCAACCTGGAGAAGGCTTGGATTCCTTAGTACTGCCCCATAGGACAAGAGGCAAAGGGATACATGAAATGTGCTTAAACCTGATTTTAAAGGGTTTGTTGTCAAGTTAATTGAGCAGTGAAAACAGGTTGCCCAGAGAAATTGTGGATTCTCCATCCAAGACATTCAGAACTCCACAGGTGAAGGTCTTGCGCAACCTGCTGTAGGTGAGCCTGCTTTGAGCAGGGGCTTGGAGAAGGTGATCTCCAGACATTCCTCCTGACTTCAGCCATTCTGTGTTCTCAGTAATGGATTCAACTTGTGTAACTTCATGATCACTTTATGCCTTGTCTCTCTACACACATGAGAAATTTAATGCCCTTTCCAGACTACCAGATACATACCAGAAAACAGGTCAGATACTTGGGCATTTGTATTTTTAGTAATGTTACAAATTAGGAAATGCCCTACAAGAGGAGTTTTCTGTAGTTTTATGTTTACTGCATTTTTAATGGCAGGTAAGCTGAAGCTGCTATTTCTAAGCATTCAAAAATAAATATGCACAATATTAACTTTATCAATATTAAAATAGAACTAAAGTAGAAATGAAAATAATGCGCAAAATAATATGAATGAAAATATGAATGAAATTAAAATAATAAGCAAAAGGAAGCAGGTAAGTCTAATAATCAAAGGAGATAAAAGTTAAATTGCACCTTCAAAGGGGCCCACATGTGCTAGAATTTCAGAAGCAGCTGAAAAAGGAATTTTTGTGTTTGCTGATAGAGTATCATCCTTCACTATGAATTACAGCTTCTCAGGCTTCTATCCATGGAGTGTTTTTTTCTTTCTAAAGATTCTGAGGAAATTTTTACAAACCAGAGCAAGTAAATTGTTTGAAAGACACCCTGAAACAACGGTAAACCTCAGAGCTGCAGCTTCCTTGAGAGAGTGGGAAATCACAGCTCAAAAGATGAAGGTATGACCCATCCCAAAGAAGCAGAACCATAGGAATATTGAGGCTGGAAAAGACCACAGTAATGACTGAGTCCAGCCCTTAACTCAGCACTGCCAATCCCACCACTGAACCAAGTCCCAAGTGACACATCTCCAGGAATTTTAAATCCCTCCGTGAATGGTGACTGCATCATGGCCATGGATGTCCAGTTCCAACAGTACTAACTTCAAGACCAACAAGCAGTTAATATTAGGTTAAGTATTCAGTACTATCTCTTCAAGTATTCAGTACTATCAGTTTTTCACAAGAGAATGCCCAATTTACTGCAAAAAATGAAAGAGTGTTTCTGCAGAGTTTCAAGAAAACTCAAATTGTTTTATTCACAAAAGCAAAGTCAATAAAAATATAGATATCCTGATCAGTTTTACAGACCATGTTCATTTCTTTCCTTCACTGACAGGCAAAAGCATTATGAAAAAAAAAAGTAACAAGCATTTACATCACAGACCATTATTAACACAGGTTCATGTATTTGAGCAAATATTACAGGTTGAACAAACATTCCTCCTTTGTTTTTCCTTTTTTCTGTGCTGTACTGTTTTTCAGTGGTGGTAAGAATATGTGCTGTCTCACTGGTATTTAACAAATAGTTTTTGGTAGAAACTGAAACGTATGAATTCACTGCACTCAAAGTGTTTTCTCTGAATTCAAAACCCCTTTATAGGATTAAATGAGGATGCTTGTGCTATATTACTCAAGTGATGCCAAAAAAATGTCAACATTGCTACTAATAGCATCAGGAAGCTCTTTCATTATTTTTATGGAGCACCTCCCCAAAAAATACCTGAAGATGCCCTTATTCAAATCAAACTTGTCAGCTCAGTGTTTACACATGAAACTGGAGGAAAATCTTTCCTCTTTTGAAGATATATAAATGTTCCCTAGAAATCAATTTTGTGACATTTATACAAGCCTGGCTTTCAGGACTATGACGGAAGACAAAAGAGATTAAGGACAAGGCCAATTACTCCCGTATACCTTTTCTATGTGCTTTATTTTTTTTAATCCACCTAATGGGACTGAACCTCCATTTGGAAAAACTCTCATTGCAATAAAGAGACCAAGCACTAATTTTATTTCTTTATTCCACTTTAAACGCCTTTGAACTTTGTAAAGATGAAAAATTTGTGAACTCTTCCATCATACAGACGTTGACAAAAATGTTTGTAGAATAGGTTACAAAATCACAAACCCAAACTTACTTGAAAACAAAAACCAATCAGAAAATACTTCCTTCTTCAAAAAGCAAGTACTGAATTAGGAGGAAGGAACACCATAGTACAGAAACTTACTTTAAGGAAGGGTTGTCTTGGACAGGAACCAACCCCAAACTCATTATTACTGCTATAATTCTGATGATCAAACCTACAAAGGATGCTTGCATGCAGAGTGCTCCTGCCTCTGCCTACCTAAACTCTGGGAGCATCAGCACTGGGGGACAGTTTGCTCTTCTTTTAAAATCCAGAAAATCCAATTTCATATAGAAACAATTCTTGCTACATAAGTGCTACAAGAGATCATTTTGTCTTCCCTGCTCCTCAGGACATGACTGTTACCCCTCACACCTTTATCTCCTGTTCCTTAAAATATCCAGCAATAGATCATTGAAAAACAAACTCGTGCTTCATCCTGCCTCTCTGAAAACAGCTGGCAGAGCTGGAAGCACTGGTTGCCAAAGGAAAGCCCCACTCTCCTCTCCCTGCAGCCTGGATTCTGAAGGTGGTGAAGCTGCACAGACCTGCAGCCTGTGCACAGTGAACTCGGGGCTACAACTGCTCTGATGCCTGTGCCAGAGTGCCACACTTCACGTACAGCATACACAGACATCGCCCAGTGCTGCAGACCAAAGAAATAAAACATCAGAGTATTGTCAGCAAACTCGAGTTCTCTCCTGAAGGTTTCTGCAGCTCTGTGATCCCTGCAATTACAGCTCTGTGCAAGTCACACTTCCCCCAGCCTACCCTCCCTGTGGCACCTGCTGCTTTCCTGGCCACAGACAGCAATAGTGGGCACTGGCTCCTTTTCAAAAGCACAAAGCGGACATTACCAGTCACCAGTACTTGGCATGACTCCAACACAATCTTCAAAATACAAATATTTAATAGAAAAATTTAATTTAATTTTACAAAATACAGATACAACACTACCCAATGTAGCAAAATAATGGAATTGAGAAATAATTTCAAAATATTTAAAGCATTAAGTTCTAAAATAAATAATGCTATCTAAAAGAAGTGTTCGGGTTTTGCAATTAGGAGGAGGCAGTTTCACTATTACTGATCTCTTTTTCAACTTCTTTACAAGTTTCATAATTTATGTAGAAAAATATACAAGAAAGGAATTTGGGATAAAGAATAGGTTGAATATTTAACATAAATAAAAAGCCTAAAGCAAAACCAAAAAGAAAACCAATCATTTTATTTCTGTACATCAAGACTACAAATAGTATTTTAACACTTCATTTATTACCCAAATTAGGAAATTATACATTTTATATGGTTACTAGTAAACATCTTAAAACCACTCAGTTTCCCCACATTTAAAAGGATATTGCTGGTTACTGCTTATTAAATAGGAAATCCAGCAGAGTTTCCAGTAACAGCAAAATATTTTTTTGCATAAGAGATGAATACAAATTTGATTGTAATTTCTGATGATTTAAAATATAAAAGTAAAGTTCAGAGGGATGGACTAATGAATCTTACAGTCTGAACTATAATTCCTTTTTTAAACTCACTGGAGTTTGCATACGAAACCTTACGATGTGCCTACTACAAGAGGATCAGCTCCTTCCATATGAGAGCAGTTTTTTCCCCAGATATCAAATCATATTAAACAGCATATTCCCACTTACTTTTCTCAGCAGAAATACTGCAGGGAAATGGATATAAAAGCTGTTTAATCACAAAAAAAAAGTTAATTTTATTAGTGTCTACAGGAGAGATATCGCATTTAAGATGGAAAGAAATGATAGGGAAAAGGAATGTGAACACCACAGGCTTCAAATATAAAAGATAAAGCCTGATAACTTTGGTTCAAATAACTTTAATAATTATTACACGTGTATTTTTCCAAAGTGGTGATTTCTGTATGTACTGTGTATGAAACAGGAGACTGATTCATTTAAAACCAACCAACCCATCAACAAACCTGTACAGGCACAAAAGACAGAAACAGGACAGAGAAAACCTGCAAAGTCACATCCATTCAGAACAGTGTCCAAGTGATAATGATGCAGCAAAGCTTGAACTTAAAATAATGCAAATCCGTTTTCTTCAAAGTGTTTCAGAAAGCACAAGTGAAATATTACACCCATTTTATCTCAGTGCCTATCATCTTGAGGGAAGGTAGTATGAAACAAAATCAGTTCTGCAACAATTGTCATAGAATCATAGACTATGCTGAGTTGGAAGGGGTTAATCAGAATCATCCAGTCCAACTCCTGGTCCTGCACAGGACACCCCAAAAGTCAGAAGTGTCTGAAAGCATTATCCAAATGCTTCTTGAACTCTGGCAGACTTGGGGCTGTGACCACTGCCCTGGGGAACCTGTTCCAGAGCCCACCACTCTCTGAGTGAGAAACCATTTTGGGATACCCAACCTGAATCTTTCCCAATCCAGTTCCATGCTGTTTCCTCAGGTCTTGTCCCTGCTGACCACAGAGCAGAGTGCCTGCCTCTCCTCTTCCCCTCATGAGGAGTTGTAACTGCAATGAGCTCTCTCCTCAGGCTCCTCTTCTCCAGGCTGAACAGACCAAGTGCCCTCAGCCACTCCTCCCACAGCTTCCCCTCCAGGCCCTTCACCACCCTCGTGGCCTCCACTGGATGCTCTCTAATGGCTCAAAGTCTTCTTTACACTGTGGCACTCAAAACTGCCCCCAGGACTGGAGGTGAGGCTGCCCCAGCCCAGAGCAGAGCAGGACAATCCCCTCCCTTTGCCCGGCTGGCAATGCTGCCCCAGGACAGGGTTGGGCCCTCTTGGCTGCCAGGGCACTGCTGGCTCATGTTCAACTTGCCATCAACCAGGACCCTCCAGATCCCTTTCTGTGGAGCTGCTCTGCAGCCTCTCATTCCCCAGTCTGTCTACACAGCCAGGGCCACCCTGTCCCAGGTGCAGAATCCAGCACTTGCCCTGGTTGAACTTCTTATGGTTGGTGATTGCCCATCTGTCTATGATTTGTAAACAACTCTACAATGTAAGTTAAGATGTTAGGTTGTCAGTAATGAGCATTTTCATCCTCTCAGTTCTGGGATATCTGCAAACATCTGCTTGCCTTCTTTCTAAAAGATTAATTACAGGATGTTAGCCCTGTCTCATCCCAATGCACCGCACAGTACACAACTTTATTGCCGGTTTGCAAAATTATTTATGTTTGAACAGCACAAAGCCAAAGCTTCATCTTTGGTTAATTTCACTGAGATGTCACTGTTCTTTAAATGTGCTCTTTCTTCACATAAACACAGAAATCAGCCACGCTGCACACAGCATTCATTGTTTTGAGTCATAAAAGCAGTGTCAACGCAATATTCAGTAATGGAAGCTAACTAAGAAACCATGTCTAGAAATTAAACCTATTTGAGGGCATTTGGTAAGACACAAGAGCTGCAGAAATGTAGACGGAATTCCCTTAAAACTGCTTGGGTATGGGTGCTGCTTATAGAGTAGGCACTGGTTCGTTCTTCTGCAGATCATCCAAATAAGCATTGGTTGGACTCAGCTGAGTTCAAATCCAGCAGCACATTCGATGGCATAGAGGAGCTTGCTTCGCATCAGGTTCTCATCATAAAACTCAGGAAGCTTCAGCAAGTTCATGCAGGTACTGGCAGTAGGCAGCCTGTCTAAATCAGATCCTCCATTGTGAATGCAAAATGCAGGATATAACTCCTGGAAGATGCAATCAAAACAAAAAACAACCACATATCAAAAAAAGATATACAAGCCAAAACCTACTCTGTAGCAGCTGGCACACACTTCTGTGAAGTAAATCACTACATGAAAACCTGTCACAATGACACTCAAATGGCATTTCTTTCATTCCTCACGGCACCAAAACCACTCTTGAATTGTGTAGTGTCTCCCTCTGCCTTGTCCTGACAAGATCCACTAATTTGGAATACACAAAGCAATTTATATGATCTAAGGAAAATACGACGACTCGTTATTGTTCGTACAGTCTATGGTACAAATATACAGTGCAACAAAAACATAATATCAATGTGCATAGTGAGTCTGTAATCACATAAACTTGTCAAATCAAGATTACTCTTCTGATGTGTTAACTACTGATCTGAAGAAAACACTTTAAAGACATTTTGTATGTAATATTAATTGTTTTAATAATATCCCAATTATCTTCCTCCAAGAAATAGTATAGTTAAAAGTATATTTATTTGTTACCTCCAAAGCACTGCTTTTTCTGGTAAGATAGTATTCATTTTATCATATGCTTGCCTGAGGTAAAAAAGTTCTGATTTTAGAAAATGGAAAAAAATTCCAGCTCCAAAGGCAAAAGGTCAATGAGATTCTAAGCTAAATTATTGTTCAAATGGAGGCCTTAAAAGTATTTCATGGCTAAAATGTTGCATTTTTAGTGTTCCTTTCAAAATGCTAATTGAATTCCCCTACTCTAGCTTTAAAAATGGAAAAATGGAGGTCTAAATTGAAATGTCATGCCAAGGGCACCATTTGTTGCATAATTAAATACTGTACAGCGGGAAACTGCAATAGTTTGGAAGGGAAAAGTATCATCAATTTATTATGTGACCTGATTGGAACTTAACAATTTTCAACCACACTTTAATGACTTTTTTTTTTTGGCTGTAACAACCACATTTTTTAAACTTATTAAACTTTAATTAGCTTTAGTAAATGTTATTCTGAACCTGACTCTGGCAATGAAAGTTTAAAATTTTTAAGTGATGCAAAGCTAGACTATGTTATGTCTAAGCTATGACCATCAAGATACTTCCTAATCTTAAATCAACATGCACTAAATTGAAGAAAACATGCTGGTCCCACAATATAATGCATACACGGAAAATTTCAGAATGAGAACCAGAAATTGTGCTTCCCTCAGAAAAACACAGCACACACACTAAAAGTGCAAACAAGTTTTGAAGATGGTTTGTGTTCATATCTCTCATCAACACAAACACGTTCTCGTGCTTACTTGGCTGGTAATACTCAGCACTCCTGTGGATTCACACTCTGCACCTTCAACGCTCCAAACAGTGCAATATCATGGGCTACCAAGACACTCCTGCTGATGACACCAGCAGGCACCCACTGCCTTTTCTGGCAGATCCTTCCTAGCAAGCCCCTGGATTGGAGGTAAATCCCTGTTAACAGGTCCTGCTGCAGCCACCCCATGGTACTGCCCAGGTCCCGCTCAGAGCTGCCCAGCAGAGCAGCTCTAATGCCCTTTCAGCTCTGCCAACACTGCTGCATGTGCCTGAGCATGCCCCTGGTACAGTGAATTCATGTTTTAACATACTGCTTTCATGCTGAAAACTTGGTGACTAATTTGCTTCCATTTTTTCCTAGCCATGTATGTTACAGGAACTTGGTGCCCCATCTCCCAAATCAACATAAATTGCAGCATTCCACATTTATCTTCTCTCAAGTGTGTCACTGTCAGCTTCAATATTTTTTGTCTTTTGATTCACTTCCTCCATCTCTTCAAATGTCACACTGGCTACATCAAAGCCACGTACCTACAACTGCACTTCTTCCTCTCTCCTTGTAATTAAAGATGACAACAAATGGGAACTTCTGCTTGCTTGGTTTCCCGAGTTGTTTCCCAATTCTCCCTTCCTCATGTGACTGATGTAACACTGTTCTATGTTGGTCTCATCCTGGAGTTTTCCAATTGCTTTTCCTGCTGGCCTGTAAAATCCTATTCATTGGTATTGTACTTTACAGTGATATTTGCATGGACTTGTGTTTGGGAGAAAAGCCTGCAGACTTTTAAATAAGGAATCACCTAAATTAATCGACAAATACCTAAGATTCATGTAATTCAACAGCTATGTCCATTGTCTCCATATCTATGGATACTCTTTACTGTTAAAGGGGATCTGGTTTGCATGTTTTGGGGAGTGTAAGACATGACTCATTTCATCCTGAAGTTGATACACAGAATAGTCAATTACCAACTGGAAGTACCAGTTCCAATCCTGGGTGTCTCTAAAAGGAGTGTAGCTGAGCTATAGATTACAGATACTGAAAATGGAGGATGTTGCCCATCCACATGGAAACACCACCACACAGCACTGAATGTTCCCACATTCGAGGAAGTGATGTGATGGCTAATTCTCAGCCAAATTTTTGCAGTCCATTGAAATTCATGGGTAGTTGTTGAATAACCCCAGAACTTAGTTTGAAAATGTCTTCACCTTGCCTTGGTCTCTCTTTAGTTTTATTAGCAGTATAGCAGATTTTTCTTCATACTTAAGCTTCCCTGTAAATAGCAATCTGGAGACTGCAGCTAAATATTTTGCTGCTAAGGGTAATGACATGTGAGCTATAAGCAGATAAATGCAAATTAGAAGAAAATACATGTCCCACTTCAAATGGTTAATTTAGGAGGATCAAATTTAATCGCTGCTTTTATATCCTAAATTCTCTTTTGACTGACTTAGAAGACACTAGGCTTAACTCAACCTGTTGCTTGAAACTGCTAACATCTCTGCTTCTGCCCAACATGAAATGGCAGCAAGGACGTTCCATCACATGCAGCAAGTGCTCTAATCAGTGATTTGCAGGCTTATCAAATTTCAGAGTTAAACCAGAAAGCAACAGAACACTTCATTACGTATTTTAAAACTGTACTTATTATACATGCAAATGCAAACATTGAAGCTGTTTCTGTAGTCATGGACAAGTATTCTCAAGCTGTAGATTCCTGGATAAGAAAAACTTGGACCAACATCTGCAGCATTTCTAAAGCTTGCCAGTAAGTCAGAGGACATACCTTAAACCCCAGAAGAGGTGGTCGAGAGCAGCTCGTTACAAATTTGAGTAGTTTGCGCTTCTCTTCATCAGTGAAGCTTTCTACAACCCTCCAAAATATTTTAATTACAGGATGGTCTGCTGTGTAGCCACCTACAATGAGATTTAAATGATTTACAGCTAGAATAGTTTTATGTAAGAAATAAATTCTTCAGAAACCCTAGCATCAATCTTGAAGGTTTGGGGAAAATATTATAACTAGCAAGCTTGTACTGCTAACTTCTATTACCTACAGATCCGCCATCATCGTAATTTCAGTTTCATTGCTTACCTATGGCTACTATATCCCTCAGCTTCTTAAATGCAGTTTTCTTCTCTGAATCATATTTTAAATTAATTTTATTTCATTTTGCATTTAGCTAATAACTTTGGATTACTGCCCTTCACTCCAAGAGTGTGCAAAATCTGCAAGACCCAGGATGTTATTGAATTAATCTGCCTGCCCTGAGGTAAGCCCAGATGTGAACTGATGATTTGGTAGCTACTTTTTGATTACATTCATGACAAATGCAGGGGACAAATGAAGTAAGATTCCTTGCATTTCTCACAAGGAAAATATATGATCTCTCTCTTCAGACTGTCTGAGCAATGATAAGTATCTAAATGGGGTATTAGAAACTACTATCCCAAAGTCATTTGCAGATTTATTTTCAGATCAATCACAGTCAGTGACTAGTTTTAATTTAGAAAAGAAACACCCTTGAATTATCTGGCTATAAACTTGCATTTAAGCATGTGAATTAAAAAAACCCCTGTGTATCTCGATTTCCCACCATTTATAAAACTGGGTGGTAATTTTAGCCAATTTTCTGAAATTTAGGCACATCCACCAAATTTGGCCAAAGGTAACAAGAATGACCCTGTAACTTTTCTTAAAAGGTAGGATAAAAAGCAAGTTCAGTTATTCCCAAGTCAGCCATAAATAGATTTTTTTACTTAAGCAAAACATGCTTACCTGAATAGTTTGTGAAAGATTTAAGGTCATCCAAACTAATAGGAACTTGTGCACCAGAAGTCAGAACCTAACAGCAAAGGAAATTAGACCGTTACATTACAGGCAGAAATCAGCAATTATTTCTGTTCAGAGCAATTGCTTTGTGCAGCTTTAAGCAGGAATACCTGTATTTCTTGCTGGTCAAACATTCGAAGCCACTCAAGGTTGACCACGTTGGCCAGCCCCTGGCGGAAGGCCAGGCAGTGCTGCCGGATCTGTTTGTTCAGCCGGTAGTCCGCCACCAGATGGATGTAGGCGATCCGGTTGGCGCTGGTGACAGGAATGTCCTTTCCACCCGGCTTCAGCTCAACCACCTACAAACACAGCAATTCTCATCACCTGGCAAACTGCACTGCTCTGCTCTAACTGTGAAATGGGGCTGCAAAACACTCTAGTAAGTGATGTATCCATTTGAAGTTGACTAGAATGCACTAAGGAATATTCACCTCAAAGGAAGACAGAAGATTACAAGGAGTTACAAAGGTAGGTGTTTTTTCTGGTTACGTGTAAGAGCACATTCTGTGCATCCAGACCTCCAGCTGCCAATGCAGCTCATCACACAGCCCCATGGTTCACCACCAGAAAGCAGATAAAGCACAGTCAGAGCTCTTTCATAGGAGCTGTCTGTAACACCAAATTCACCAATGCAAGTCAGACAAGAACTGAAGTGAAAATACCCTCCTTGGCAAGCTTCCCCCAGCTTCACTGCTAAGTGCCCTGGAAGGGAGAATAGCCTGTAACACCACAGAGCTCACACAGAACACTCTCCTTGCAGCTGGATTAGGGAAGCTGTGCTTGACTGGCTGGGCTCTTCCCAAACTGCTGCTGGTGAATTCTGCAGGGTCACATTATGTACACTGAGTTAAAAGTCAAAGTCTGACATAAGCCTGATTTGCAGAATGTTCAGCATTCACAATTCATCCTGTGGAAAATGTACTGTTGTACATACTTAGTACATTCAATGAAAGTAAAAAACCAACCAAACAAACCTAGTCTAAGTGTTGTTTTTCTACTGGGAATCTCTACTTTTGTCCTTCAAGTACACCAAGATATCTCAGTATGGGAGAATTTTTAAAGAAAAACTCCAAAACAAAAGATAATATAATTGCATTAAGATATAAACTACATTAAAACATAGCTGTTATTAGAACATTACAGGCCTTCACATATTCTGCTCTTTACTATATGAGGTTAATTTTGTTAAGCAGTAGCCCAATTGGAAGGTATTATTAGAGTACTTAAGAGAAGAATTAAAAAAACCTGAAAAGCTGAGATACTGTCACCTTCTGAACTCTTCCAAAAACTGGTTGGTTGTTGTTTTTTTTTTTCCCTACACTCTGGGGTCAGCAATTTCTTCATTTAAACCAACTGTGCACTTCAGTTTGTGGTAATGATGACATTGTTAGAGCACAGAGAATTAAACACAGGGATAGCTTCTTTTCTAACATGCTACCTAATAATGTGAGCTGTTCTTGTACTAAGCACCATGTGCAAAATGGCATGATTAAAAAGTCACAGTGCTTTTGAGGATTCAGATTTTTTTCTTGATTCATAGCTTTTTAAGGCAAAAGAAACCATTAAGATGTGTGAATCCTGACCTCTTGGATAACACAGGGCAGAGTATTCTATCTAGAGATTCCTGTATTTAACTCCATAAATCCACAGATGAGTTAGAGCACATTTTAGAGACATGCAATCCTGTGATGGAGTATCTACCAATTTCTTTGATAAGCTACCACAACCTGAATTACAATACGTGTTAAAAGTATGTCTTACTTCCCACTTTTATCCTTCAGCTGCAAGCTTCTGGCTTTTGTTATTGCCTACAGTAAAAATACTTATCAATACTCCATGTCTGTGTGCAGGTACTAATTATGCTTAAACCCTACTCCTGCAAGAATTAAACAAGAGGAAGGTGTCAGTGTAGGTGACACCATTTCACACCCTGTACACATTATGTTGCTCCCTCTGATAAGAATCAGGGACACAAGACCCTGGAGGGCTCTCTCTGGGATCCACCAATGGCAGAGCCTGGCATGGGACACAGCCAGGGACCATTTCCAGAGGGTACAAGACCACTGCCTGGCCTGAGGATGAGGGTATTTTACTGGTAAAGTCCACATGGAGTATTAATATAAGTGTGGGACACGTTCCATACTATAGTGGAAACAGTTGATGAGAAGGGGCCCCTGCACTGCTGAGCTCTCTGTGTAGTAATTTTACTACTGACACTGGAAAGTTAATCATCAGATTAATTCAATTATCGACAAGAAACCTTCTAATTTTCATTTCAAATCCAATGGGCAAAGTTTGTTCATACCTGTTGCCCTTATTTCAGTGTTGAAGAGCTTAATCAGCTCTTTCCTTCTTCAAATATATCCACAATGTATTACTTATGGGCAGCAACTTCATTAATCTTCCCAGAGACTTTTACATAGAACTAAAGACAGTTTTTTAAATTTCCTCCTATAAAATACCTTTTACAAAGCCTAACAAGACCAGAAAGCTTTCTCTTATTTCTTAAATTCTTGTCCTCTTTAGCTGTACAAGACCAGAGCAATCAATTATGCTCCACATGAACAGATCAATGTTGTAACCTCAGTATTACTAAGACTTCACTATCTGCCCACTTACAAACTTCCTCTGCTTGTTTTGCAGAACAGCAGAATCCCTTGGGTTTTTGACACCATTTAATACAATCCCTCTGTCTGAGGTATGGACACACTGAATTAGGCCATATTAAAATGCATTAAGCATATTTGTATCACCTAACTCATCAAGCAGCTCTTAAGAATACAGACACCAACAATACACTAATAGATATCACTCCATGTACAACAATTTCCCTCAGCTCAGTATTTACACTAAAAATGCTTGAACTGACCTCCTTACTAAAATAGCCGAAGGGAACTACTGGCAGGGTGTTCTAGAAAACTTCTGTATTTTAAGATTCATCTCAGCACTAGGTGAAGTAAAATGTCTGACCTTCCCTGCAGGCCAGCAAACAGAAATCAGGACACAGATTAATTTACATTTGCATTGTAATAGCACTGGCTCCACAGGCTCTAGGGATGTCAGGAAAGCTGTATTCATTCTATAATAAAAAGCCATTCTCTCCCCATAAAGTTCTTCCTGCAAAACAAAGAACAAAACGGTGTTGCACTCTTTCTGACTGCTATTTTTAGGAAACAGGACAAAATTGTTCCTTTTATTTTTATATTTTTCCTTTTATTTTCATATTTTTAAGTAGCAAATCTTGATTTCTGATCAAGCAACATTTCTGTAGCTCCCCTTCCTCCCCAGAGCCCTGCATTGCCACAAGTACAGGTACAGGACTCAGTTAAGTGCATTTCCTGGGGTTTTCCAGAGACCGAACTATCCATTTTCAGAGTTTGTCAGTGTGAGGTTAATTTTACCACTGCTGTGTCAAAGTATCATCCAAGACCAAAACAAAAGGGATAACAGAACAGAAATAATAAATACATTATGCAAAAAAGGCTAAGAAGGATGTAAAACATCAAACAGTTACACTTGGTAAGCATAAAACTGAAGTAAATGTAGTGTTTTCATGGCATTAAAGGAACTATTGTAGAATTCCCACTTAATTCTGAAAGTCAGGAATGATTGTTGAAGAGTCCCTTTTCAAAAAGACCGTAGCACAACTTCATAGATCTTAAACGCTTTGTCAGCTCCATTTTAACTTTTATCCGTCCAGTTTTGGCCACTAGATGGGGCAAGACAATAACCCAGGTTACCCGGACCACCACACGAGGAAACTACAGCCCTCTCATCTATTTCTATCCTGCAGATCTACGTTTAAACAAACAAACAAAA
This sequence comes from Pycnonotus jocosus, assembly GCA_013400435.1. NCBI lineage: Eukaryota > Metazoa > Chordata > Aves > Passeriformes > Pycnonotidae > Pycnonotus > Pycnonotus jocosus. The sequence goes on from VWYP01033498.1 coordinate 94,949, forward strand.
AGCATTTAAACTTGGTTTGTAATCAAAATCGCATCTACTAAAGGCAATCAAACCACAGATATAATTAGGTAAGTATTCAGATCATTAAAATTTGATTCCCTATGCAAAAAGTGCATCATCAGAATGCCGAGGAAATACCAAAAGGGGACAGAAAAGTCACATATGAAGATATAAGACAAGTATCTCTTCACAGAATAACAGAACCTCCAGTGCAATTTCATAAAGCTTTTACAGATATTCAACAGCTCCTACAACATGAGAACCTTTTATCTTTTCTCTTGGGCTCTCGTCACTTTTATTCACATCACCCCTATAGTTTTTCCCTATTTTGAAAAGAATAATTTTTTTTCCTTTCCCTGTCATCTGCTTCCCAGATGTTCATGCAGGAGTTCCAGGTAGGAGATTGCATATGAATGCCTAAGAATGCATTTTCTGTAAGTGTTACAAATCTGCCTGAGAAGGCTCAACCTCAGCTTAATTACTTGCTGATGAAAAACCTCTAGAATCATCCATCAAAGCCACTATATTCTAGTAAAGAGGTTGTCAAGACAGAAACTTTCAAAACTCTTTTTAAGGCTTCAAAATTTTTCCCCTAAGGAATTTAAAGGCAAAGAACTCTCCTTTGGTGAGTCAGCATATTTTTAGTGACAGCAATGGCACTCTCACCTGTTTAGAAAGCTCAAGAAGGTGCCCCCAAACCAAGTTCTATACGATACAGATTTCACAGAAACTGCTGCCATATGTATCACAGTGCTTCTCTGTGGGTTTGTGCTTTTGCACTTTATTTATGAAATCTTCTGATCACACTCAACTTGTGATTCATGTACCCTCAAGTATCAGTGTTTGAGGCTGATACTCTCAAGCAGAGTTTCTGGAGTACAGTATCCAACGTTTCTGAAGGAAGAGGAATGAGTATTTGCATCTCCCTCTTGCCCTGGACAGCCACAAAACTCACTTTCCTCACTGAAAGAAGGTGAGGGAGGAAGGCCTGAGAAGAGAAGGTATTTTCTTGAATTTGCTAACCTTATTTTCCAGACCTTTCATAATCATTTCATCTACAAGATGAAAGGAAAAACTAAATCAATATACAGACCTGTAACCACAGGCTGACCTCTGAGACTTTGCTAGTGGCCACCATTTTCTGCAGGAGACCCACCAGCTGAAATGTAGGCTGGTATCACTGCATTAGATAGATCTTTATCAAAAGCTATTTGGGGTTGGAAGATAAGGTTGATGGCATAGCTCCCCTAATTAGCAGGTCTAATGTGCAAATTATTAAGTACCTTTTTCAACTTCTGGTGAATGCACTTTGACAATAGTTTAATGGGGTCTAAAAGCACATTACAGGATTGGAATCAATACACTGGTAATAGAATTTCTACCTTCTACTACTGACAGAGCCCCTTTTGAATGTGTCTTTCATTGCAGATAATGCTTTTGTGCCACAATTGGTGGATGGACACTGTCATGAGGACAGCTATTTGCAATGATAGATTTATGATGCATTTATTGGGTGCTAATTTATTAAACACTAAAGTGGTTGTTTAGCTGAAAACTACATATAATGTACATTCAACATAAAGAGTGCAAATTAAGCTCTTTTCCCAAAGTGAATTAGCCTTACCTTGGCACAATCCATTAGTATGCAATGGTTACAAGTCAAATAGCAGACAAAATGTATTTACCCATATGAGGTTTATTAAATTAATGAAATGAAGTATAAAAAGAGACTTGTTGCACTGAAAGGCAGAACAAGTGACAAGAACCAATGGGTTCTGTTGAACTACACTAATATGCAGTGAGCCTCATAAAAAGAGGCTGATACTTCGTGGGTAAAATGTTCTCTCCTCAAGTATAAAAACAGCAAACCAGCATCAGAATATTTATTTAAATTACATTTCATCTTGTTATTCAGTAACTCAATAATACATTAAATCTTCTTTTTAATGTTATGCCAAACAACTACAAATCAGAAGTCTTGAAAATAGCAGCCATAGCCCTGATTTTAGTTAGATACTAAACTGGATTTGTGCTGGCTGTCCCCAACAAAGCTATTACTTTAGGCACAGTTCAATGAATGGGTTTAGAATTCAGACTTTCTCCCCACTGTTAAAAATCCCAGGTAATACTGGGACTGCCATTTTGGGTGCTTTGCACCCCAGAATCCAAGGTCTGGGTGCTACAGAGCTCAGTTCAGTACCAGCCATGCAGAGCACACGGTACCACAGAGCAGGCACTCTAAGAATGTGCTTTTGGGTACATCTGTATCACGTCTGTATCTCAAGTTTTTGAGCGTTTTTCTAAAGACAGCGCAGGTCAGATGTTTTCATACAAGGAAGAAAATGACATATGGCACGTGTTTAGTATTATTAAACTTTACTTATATCAGGCAACTGCTGCCTCTCCTCTTTAGTATGCTTTAGGAACCCCAAATCTGAGGGTACTATTTTAAAATTTAACGCAATCCAGATTTTAGGATCTTCCAAAATGGCAGGAAATGGATGACAGAAGAGTAAGATAAAAATCCAAGCCTGACACTGGAGACGTGCACAGTCCCAGCAAACCGCAGAGCACTGCTCAGCCCCTTCTGGAGTCTCTATTTCTCCCTCACAAGAAGAGGCTGAATTCAGATGCTGCTGCTCGTCACAATATGGTCAGGTCTACTTTTTTCATCCAATTATAAGCCATAATCAAGCATAAGTTTGAAATCCTCAATTTTAAATCCTCAAAAATTAAAGAGGAAGCATGACAAAAGATTTCACCTAGGAGGTTACCTAAGGTTACACTAAGGCAGGCTTTTAGAGCTCTAGTGACATTTATTTTCTACTATGAGTGACCTTTAGTGCACACAACAGAACAAATAAAAGTTGTCATCAAATTATATGGTGCAATTGCTTTAAAAACTCAGAGTTAAGGATGTAAGGAACTGTTTTTCAGAAGCACTGAACATCATTTATCCCCTTTGACTAACCTGGTATCTCGACCCTTAAAAAAAAGTGTGTGGGGTAAAAAAAAATGATTGTTGGTCAAACTTCACACTCTCTTACTTTGAAAATAACAGATAAAGGAGACAATGCTTATCTCACAATACAGGGTCTTTACTATCATTATTTTTAAAACCTCTCTGACTGCTAACTGCAATTTTCAAACCAGGCAGTACTTCTGTAGTTTACCTATCTCTATTTTGCTATTATTACAAGTGTAATTGAAGAAACAACATATTTTTGTTCAAGAAACATTCCTAGGCAATAGAACTTTGTATGTATAACTGTTAGAAAATAATCACTGCAATTCATCTGTTACAAAGACCAGACTTTTAAGTAATCATCAAAAGTTATTTTTTTAAGTACACAGTTAGTTACTCTCTGCTCCAAATATTGAGTCAGAATCCCAACTGATGCCTCACAGCACCTTTAACACTTCTTTCCTATCACATTTAAATTTTTTTTTTAAATAGTCTGTAGGAATAGTAAAGATTCATCAGTCACAGATAAAAGAAAAAAATTCAAAGCCATTCTCACCTGCGCTTCCCCAAGGTCATTATTTACCACGGTGAAGTTTAGTCCAAGTTCTTCCACATCCCCTTCATAGCTCTTGAGAAAAAGTAAATTTTTGTACATTTCCGGGTCTAGTGAAGCTAAATGATGAATGTCAACATCAGCACTTGTCCCTAATAATTTTGAGAGGAAAAAACTAGCAAATGGCAGTTCCACCAGCATATTTTCATAAAGAGCCTGAAAAACAAAGCAATTAAAAGCACATTATATTTTATTGTTGTACATTCAAGAATTCCAAAGGTTATTGTCTATTTCTCAACTTTTGAGTAATTCTGTCTTAATTCAGTGCCTGAGAAGGTTCTTCTGGCATGGAAATAGCTCAGATATTGCAAAAATTTAATAATATTCATCCAAAATTTGAGATGGGAATATTCTTGTGAAATACCAAGGTCTCAAATCTCACAAATTAATTATGCTGTGATTTAAACTGCAAGGTCATTGCTTATCTGTCATTACTCTTCTTATCCAAATTGCATTTATTTTCAAGAAAAGCCAGATTTGTTAAAAGACAATACAACTGCATCAAGAATGTCTTGCAAACTAAGTTTACATCTCCACTTCCATTAGCACCATCACAAGCAGTATCAATCCTTTCAAATCGATCATTACATGTAGAACTGTCATCCCCCTCATCCCCTTAAAATAACTCTGTAAACCCAGTACATTTTAAACTAATAAAAACTATATCTCATGCATGTTACATAGATGCATTGCTGCATGTTTGGTGAATTCCACTGTACCAGTGCCACAGTCAAAACATCCTTGTTTCCAAGCCAAGAGTTTACCAGTTCTGACTGTATCACAGGTCCAATCCTTTCTATGCTTGACACTGCTACAGATGTCAAAAAAATTGCTGAACCAAACATGTACCTGACCCAAATTTGCAGCACTCACAAAAGATGTATTTTGACTGCAAACTCAAAGTATCCTCAAGAATTTTCAGACTCCAGCAACACCATTCTAGGTTAATCTACTGTTTGAGCATATTTCCATGTAATGCAAAGTATCTTCACATCATTTTTTATTAAGTCAGTAAAAACAGCTTGATTGGAAGAAAAAAGTACTTAAGGTAGCTCCCAGAAAAATGAGAAGTGTACCCTTCAGAGCTATTCTGAATAAAGGACCACTGCTTTGAAAAGACCCATTCCTGGCAGATGCTGCCTTTCTCATTGTCCAGTCTGTTTGCCACATCAGCAGCATCTCCACCAATGACAATCTAATCTTTACCAAATATTAATATCACTGCCAGGTTGATCAGAAAAGGCATCACCAACATAACATCATTGTAACATCATTCTTTGTTCCCTTTTAACTCTCCAAGAGCAGAGTTTTGGCATTACTCAATTCCTCCATAATCTGCTGCAAACCTAGAAAAGGAATCCCACCGAGGGGAAAAAAAAAAACAACAAACCAAAACTGAAAAAAGACGAACAGATGTAGCTCTAATCACTCAATGATATTCCAACAAAGACCTTAAATTCCTTAAACTTTTGAAAGAACATTTTTCTATGAGGTGAGTTAGACCTTGCAAAAAAACCTGAGAATAATGAGTTCAAAGCCAAAGGGTGCATTATATTTAGAGCCATATGATTTATTCAAGGTGTAGAAGTCAAAATCCTCATTTGTATAGTTGACTTTAAAAGCAAACTAGAGGGATAAATCATTAATTTGCAATGTGTAAGGTCAGTGTTTGCTGTTCCTGCATTAGTAACAATAAAGCTATTGTAATTCCTTAAATATATCAAAGCTACCCGAATTTAAAATGGAATTCCATCTATGACTCATAAAATGTAAATGCAGAGGTGTAATTTTTTACACAAGGCAGGTTTAAGCCTTTAGAGCATTTAATATACAAGGACTAATAAATGATAGCACTAAAAACTATGATCACATCAGCTAAATGGATTATAAATTAAATTTCCATAATGTATGCAACTGAAACACAAATGTAGACATAAATCAAGGTATTTTCTAAACACAGGTTAATTACACAAATTCAAAACCTGTCTATTTTTTATGCAAAATAATCCACTTAGCATTTTTCAAACTGGTCTTAAGTCTTTACCACTTGCAACACTTGATCCTAGAAGCCTATCAATAATTCCTTGTCAGGAAAAAACAGCAATAGGTATATTGAAGAAACTTGTATGTTATTTTTCAAGTGTCTGTCTTTTATGAGTGTTTATTGCTAGAAATTGTGCCAAAATGATTTGAAATAAAAAGGATTAATTATGGTAGAAGCTTTTTAATATAAGTGAGTGCAGCTGCAATGCAATTAATGCAAATTGTGATGCTATCAGGAAAATAAATGTGAACAACATCACTGGCTATTTCTGTTTGCTGCCAAATAACTTCAGTAATTTACTACATTAAGAATCAATAAAAAAATAATGCATTTCAAATGCATCACTATTAATCTTCAGGTAGTTCCAAAGTGAACATTTATAACTTCATCTAAAAACTATATAAAGCATTTTTAAATAAACTAAATTGTGCAACTTGAGAATAACTTTAATTACTCCCTCTCTTAGCTAAGTGATTGCAATATTCAAAATAAAGTATTTTTGGAAAGAAGACAAACAGTAGTGTTTTAATTAGTTTGAAAGTCAAGTTATACTAATAAAGTTTAATAAAAAATGCACTAAAACTCCAGTGAATAAAGTCACGATGAACTTTGGTTTTGTTTCAAAGAGGTGAATGCCACCATTATAGCCCCAGCACTGTACAGAGATGCTGAGAAATGCTGTCTACAATATGAGTAAATAAACTGAAACTTTATTTTCTGGATTCCATCTAACTTTTCTGTTTCTAGTCAGCATAAACTAATCAAACAACCTGTTGTTGCTAAAAAATGTTGAGTCCACACATTCCTGCCAGGGCAATGAAACCAATCAGCTGCTGATTCCCCTGGGTTTGTTTGCAAGCAAAGCAGTTGTGCAGTAGAGGCTACAAGGTCATTACAACCTGAATAAGGTTCAAAACTTGCCAATTATTTGTGCTGTGCTTTGTTTGGGCTGTTGGATTTGGGGTTTGCAGGGTGGGTGGGTGTTGGTGGCCACAGCATGGACACTGAAGTTTCTTACAAATTACAGTAAGATCCAGCTCACAGGCATGACTGAAATGAGATGGGAATTGTAGGACCATTTGTTTCACCAGGAGCATAACCTTGGAGCTGCCAGATGCCCATGGAAGCCCACCCTGATGGGGACTTATCTTACTAAAAACAATCTAATGGCCAAGAGAGACTTCCCTCCTTCCTTGTTTTCCATACTGAACTGCCTTGGGGAGCTCTAAGTTACCCTGTTTTAAGCTTAGCTTTTTGCCTGTCTGAACTCTCTGAACTGGCTTTCTGCAACATCAAGGAGGCAGGAGCCCAGTATCACCAACATGCAAGGGAATGGTGATGCCTACTTTAAAACTAAAGCACTGCCAGATTCATCAGTTGCAGTATGAAGCTGCAGCATTAGAGTGTACCTATATAGTTCTTTAATAAAACATATGGTCATGCTCTCCACACAGAACTCGTCCACTTTCTTCCTCTCACAGCCAACGGGCAACAACACTGATGGGAGAAACTGGCCTGCTCTGGACAGAGATGTCTACTTCTGTTTGGCTAAATCACAGCTTCCTGTTCACACACTGCTTCAGGAGACAAAAGCCAGCAAGCTTAACCAATGCCTACTTTAAAACTAATCTCTTCTCAAACTTCAAGAACTCTCACCCTTTCACAAGATTCCTTTCACTCTCTGGTAATCACTGATGACACTGATGCCTTTCTGGGATGAATTCTGACAGTTCCCATTCCTAGCTTTTCTATCTGAACCCTTGACTCCATTGTCTCTACCCTGCAGCCCATAAACTGCAGCAGGCTACATAAGGCAAGAGTCCAGATGGGAAGTCATGAAAGGAGTGATCTGTCTGATGATACAGCATCAGACTTCCAGTTTCTAACCTTCAGACATGGGGGTCAACACAAACAACCTCAACCAGCCCTATACAGCTCTGTCTCCTTGGAAGGCTGGGATAGTAACATTCCAGCTGGACAGAAGAGCAATTTGCAGGTACAACAGCTGGACAGAAGAGCAAATTGCAGCTTCTTGGGACAAGAAGCTGGTCTGAAGCAGAGACAGCGATGTTCCCATCAAGGGAAACCCCACAAGCACTGTAATGCTCACAGGGTGACACATTCCCAAGCAGCTAAAAGGTAATGTCTGCTGAAAAGGCCAACCTGGATTTCCCAGCACTCTATCAAACTCATGTAGATTAGAGATGCTCTTTAATTAAAATTGACCTCACTAGAGATCAAGAAAAGTAACTTAAAAGCTTCTGAAAGTACTAAACAAAAAAAATATATATATTTCAAGTAACAAATTATTTTTAGTACCCTCAACCCAGTGTTCTCCTAATTATGTCAAGCCTTTTCTATTTTCTGAAGACATGGTTAAAAGGGCTCTTTCTGGTTAAAAGGCCACAAGCAATTGTTTCACTATGGAAAAAGCAGTAATCAGTAAAAGGAACTTCACCCACCTGTCTCCCCCTTTGTGTGAATGTCTGCAGAACATATCATAACATTAAAAACCACCAAAGAAAGCCTACTGTGGTTAGTAAGTTCTCACTTCATATGCAGTCTGATGCCTGTTGTTCCTCTTTTAAATAATCTCAGCTACCTGTGATTACAGTATAGTTCCACAGTAATTGATTGCTACAGGGATTGGCCTTTACTCAGTTCAGTGACATAGATCACAATGTGGGCATTTGAAGTGATGAAAAATATGATGTTCAGACTCGAATATACTGAATACAGTCATGCATCTGTGATGTGGAGGAACAAGAAACAGTTCTTCAATGCAAGCACCCTTCAGAATACAGGTATGCAATTAGTATCTATAATATATCATGGAAGAAGGATCTGGGCTGAAAGACAGCTGTACATAGTAGCAAAAAGAGGATGACAGTTCTCTGGAGAAGGAGGACTTTTCTTGTCTCAACAAAATAAGAATAATGCCTGACAGGGACTACAGATGGTAACTATCACCATTAAGTACTATGTATGTCACACAAGGTATTGTTCAGGTACAACCCCAAGATTTAGGAAACTGCTCTTCAGAAAGAAAAGATTTCACACCATGTTTTAAATTTGGACAAAATGTAAGCTATTAAAGTAATTTCAGCCATATTAACTATACACAGTAGAGGTTACATGAGCACTACAACGTGCTAAGTAAGGTTCGAACTGCGTAAACAAATTCACAGATGAACTAATTAAACCCTCCCTGTAAGGCAGCTTTAGTGCCTTTACTTACACTTTCAGGTCTTCAACTAATTCTCGCATGTATTATTTCAACTAAGATTGCTTTCAAGAAAAATAATCAGTCACTGCTTCTTCTTTCCATTAATCCCTCACAACCCAAAACTGTATTTTAAAGCATAAACAATGCTAAAGGCATATCCCTAGAAAGATGCATGGCTTTTGGGATAAGGCAGTAAATTACTGGACTTAAATTCAGTTATTTCCATAATCAGCCCCCAAGACCATAACCCTTTCTATTTCAGTAATTTTAAACAGTTACTATTAAATAATACTTAGCACTTACAGAGTGCAATAGATCTTCAAAGCTGTACAGAATCATTAATAAAAATGATCGAAAAATAGCAAAACCATTAGAACTTCCTTCTACCTTATTATTTATATCCTAGAAATATCACACTCACAAAGCCTTTGGGGGCAGCAGAGACTTTTCAACCCTAATGAAAAAGACTAAACTAAAAATTTAAGTTAAATTAAAATTAACATGTACTCATATTTTTGAAGCATTTTTAGAGCTAACATTCAGTAATCTCTAGATTAAATAATTGCTTAAAGATATGCTTAATAATGTGCTTTAAAGTGAGCAAACCCCAAATGATAACGTTTCTAAAGCCAATATGGTAAAATAAAATTAATTCTCTCAGGTGTGTGTGTCAAATCAATGTGTCCTGTTTCCTGGGAGCTCCAAGTCACTCTTTCCAAGCCTCTGAACAGTGGCAGATGTCTAGATTCATTCGTATCACCATAGTAAAGGAAAATCTGGTGCATTATCTTCCCTGTATTACTGGGAAAATTCATAGCTCACCTTTGTTACGTCTTTTAAAGAACAGGAGCCCAAAATTCCACAGCTTGATGCCTGTAATTAGGCTTCTGTAAGCTTTAATAGCCCTTGCAGCAGTGTGAATATCATCAGATTTTAAAATTATTTTTATTTTCCTTTTAGAAAAAGCCTTTTGTAAATTGGTTTTACTTCAGATTTCCCACTGAGTAGGAATTTGAAGGTCAGTAGGTACAAGTTTATAGAAGTTTCAGAGACTTGGGGTGGCAAGACTCAGGTGTGAAGGACCTGCCTGTCACAGGTGCTGCAGTCGGTGCAAATCCCTGAAATGGATGGCAGGGGTGTGGCAGCACAGACCAAACTCCCAGCTCATGAACACAAGACCAGGAAAATGTAGGGATCCATTCCCAAAGACTTCGCTGGATCGTATCAACTGTAATGACCTTGAGTTAATTTTTAATTTAGAAATGGGAAGTCATGCTAGTATTTTTATTGTAGGAATTTAGGATGTCTTTAATTACATTAATGTTTATGACCAAAACAGAGTGCTTCAGAAATGCCAGCACGTGTAGAAAACTACCATTTCATCAGCTTGATACTTGCTTTCTCATTTAACAGGAACTGTTATCTCTGTAACTTCTGCCATAAATATGATATAAATTGCTATCAATGTCATTTGAGGGGTTTTGAGGGATGAGAGGGGAAATCACTATAGATATCTGTGGATGCACTGGATAACTGATAGTTATCATTCATTACTGAGGTTCCAGTAAAGGCTTAATAGATTTTTCTTGTTTCAAATTTAAACGTAATTTAGGAAGAACTTGAAGATAAAAGGAAAACTACTCCTCCTTATTTAAGTTTAATCTTCTGACATACTGAAACACTTATTATTATATAACTAACCTCTGGATATGCTTCTAACATAAATCTGTATTTTAATAGCAGTGGAACTAGTAATTTTTAAAGTTCAAACCAATTTAAGAATTTCAGTAAATATTCCAAACCTAATTGATTGAAATGGATGTAGGTGTTCCCAACTGTGAAAAAAGATCAGGATACCATTACCACACACTCTAACTGTTTATTTATTCCCTGTCTAGGAACCTGATTTAGAGGCAATAAAATGCAATCAGTACACAAACCAGAAGTAGGAATCATCTGCTAATGGAACTTTTAATTGAGGAGTGACCACTGACATGAGGTAATTCTTTCCATGCAGAACTCCTTGTAGAGACCTCTACGCACTTTGTCACAGTAAACAATCACTAACATATGCATTAAAGAAAATTTAAATACATTATGACCCAATAAATATCACAATCCATCAATAAACACTTTTCCTCTCTAAAGATTTAGAGTTAAAATACCACATTTCACTAGTCTTTTAGCACTAGACATATATTTACAAGGTTACTACTAACACAGCTATTTGTAATCAAAAGATAATTGGTTTTGTTAAATGCACCAGTACACAAAGGAATTGTCAGGCTGAAGAACTGTGTCAGAAAATAGATTCAGATTAGTTTACATCTGCATTCATAAATCATGAAATAACTTCCATAAGATATCAATTTTGCTCTCTTAGGATTGTGTTTCCACAGTGGAAGTTTATCATTAAAGGACCGTGGCACTTTCCACAGTAAATTCCTGTTTTGATTCCAGATCAGACTCAGGAATTTCTGTGAAAAATGATCAGTTAACTTGCTGTTTAAGCAAAATGCTGAATCTACAAAAACGTGTGTGAGGTAACAGAAATTAATAAAACAAAGAGTTTATACCAATTACCTTCTCTTTGCATCAGTATCACCAATCCCATACCTACCATGCCAGATACTAGTAGCATCAATTGTGGCTGCAGCACAAACCAATTAAGGGTGTACTGACTTAAAACAAGCCAAAGTGGATCTAATTAAGTGAACAATAAGAAAAGGGAAAGGGCAGCCTAAAAATCAGAAGGAAAAAACCCCCACTCTCCAACAATCAGAGTGGCAGTGCAATGTCTGACACACCATCCTACCAAATAATCAAGTATATAAAATTCTGTTCTCATTGTAAACTTTTCTTGCTTTGTTTTCTGTCCACAAGCTTTTGGTGCACAAACAGCACTCAAATATGTTAGCAGAAACATTTCCTTGAATGTTTTAACTCCATTTGTGCAGCTTATTTATCATTTAAGAGTTTAGGATCTGATGCAGATCTTGATGTGAAAAGACTCCCCTGATTCTTAGAAAAGGCCTGAGAATGATTAAGAACTACTTTAGTTTTTCTGCAGAACAGATCCTACAGGCACTGCTCATCTTAGAATTGTACCTTCCAGACAGGCACAATATTCAAAGTTACAAACAGTAACGATAAGGCACACTCTCTAATATACAGAAAAATAATCTAATCAATAATTACGTCCCACATTTACTTGTAGTGTAATAAAATCTGTATTTGATCTACTATTACTCTTCTAAAGCTCCATTTTACCCAAGGACTTATAACTCTCTTCTTAAATTACATATATTTAATAACACTTAGATATGTGCAAAAAGAGTCTGTTAGATCCTAAATCAGTAAACTACAAAAACTTGTAGGAAAATAAACAACTTTGACTTTCATCAATGTAATATCCACAAGTCCATGCAAATTACTGATCTCCTATATACAATTAAATATTTATGATCAAAAAACTAAACCTAGACGGTATCCACCATCAAAATAATGCTAAAATTAAAAAATGAACACAGTTTTTCTCCATCCTTGCTGCTTCTTCTATGAAACTTCTTTACTTGGTTCCACAAAGGAAGGACTCAGTTCAAAACAACTCAAAAAAACCATTTTGTTCTCCATGCTGCTTTCCCAATCATTTAAGACAGAAGTTGGGTCTTGGCAAAAATCTCAATCTTTTCAGAAAACCATAGTGCATTCCAAGGACTGCAGGTTCTATTGCTTAGAAAAGGGGACTTAATATTGAATTTCAAAATTAAGACATTCTTCAGCAACGTGAATGTGTGACTCACAAGTGCTATTTAATGTTCTGGAATAAGAGGTGGTAGAATTCAGTCAATTCAAAGACACTGAGTGTATTATACAAAAATCTCTACTGTCAGAATCACTCTGTTTAACATGCAAAGACAGTCACTGCAAAACAAAATAAATGCAAGAACTAGCAGGTTTATGTCAAAAAGGAAGAAGAGGAAACCATAAAAATTTTCATACTAATCTATTTATGGATTTCCTGCCATATTCTTAAATAAGGCTGGTACTTCATGAAATTTAAGTAAATCATCCTAAGAACTAGCAGCTTGATGTCAAAGAATTCCAAATGCAAATAATGTCCTTTTCCACAGGAAAAACATCTGTCACAGTGACATCATTGAATAAATGCAAATGTAAACTGGAAATGGAGAAATATGTTGTAAACTAGACTGAGTTTAGGTCAGAACATGGTGAAGTTCAGATTTAATTCTCCATCACTGTTTCTGCTGGAATAGTTAACCAGTGTTTCCCTCTTTTCAGGTTTGTAGCAGACTACTCAAAAATCAGCATGGAGAAAATCATCATTTAATATTCTCAGGTGTTGCTTCCAAGTTTCCTTACTTTGGTGCTTCTTGGCAGCCTGTCAAGAAAGCAACTTTTGTGTTCCCCTGAGCCAATTCCACTACACAGCAGATTCTGTACTTGGGGCGACTTTTAGTGCAGCCAAAACAACAACTACTGCATGTGGAAAGGAAGTGGAACCAAACCAGGAGCCTGCCCACAGCCCAAAACTACCAAGAGAGCAAAAGCATCACAGCATGTGGACCATCCATCCTTCTGGGACACCACTTGGGACAAGTAGGCTTTACTTTCCAGAGAGGACAACAGAGGATCTGGGGTTAGAACTCTGCCTCAACATTCCTGACAGCCCAGGACAGCCTTGGCTCTCAAGTAAAGCCTGGGACTCAAGATGAGTCCCAGCTGTGCCTACAGTGGGCAACACAGAGTTTCTAACCCCTCTAGCAGCAGGAGACTCTTACCAAAGGTGTGCACGGCTGGCTGAGCTTGAACTTTTAAGGAAGAGAAAGCAAAATTATTAAAAGGCACCAGTGCTAAGGTAATATTTACATTTCAGAGTAAAGTCACTGACAGTTGAGAAATGTAAACTTTGGAAGTGTTTGAGTAGCTGCTGTTTAAGCAAACTCACTTCTGCTTTTTGGGGTTTTTTTAAAGGATGATTTCAGACAACATATGCAATTACATGATCACTCAGTATTATTTCTACAAGACCTTTTGTTCATCCAGTGACTGCAAAAGCTGCATGAACAAGTTATGCATTTTGTACAAAGATTTTAGTTTCTTCATTAACTAGAATAATACACCCAAAAGTCAGTATTTTATTCTGGATTAAAATTACCTACATTTTCAGATATACCATTTTTCAAGATATGTTTTAAATTTTCTGATGTTTCTGCTCCTGAACTGACCAATTAACAAAGAAGATGCCAAGCTGTTAGAAACTTCCTGATGAGAAGAAAAACTGAATGAAGTGCAACTTTATGATGCTGAAAGTTAAATGCATTTGGATATTAGTATGCAATGGTTACCAAGAGACAGAGAATTTCTATAAATTATTGTATTTTAATGTATTTGTTTTCTGATAACATTGAAGCTTCTTACGTGAGAGTGTTTGGTGGCAGCACTCTTTACATACTGGTTTCCACAAATAAGAAATTGCTGTGGATGCCTGATTGCTTCCTTTGCATTATATCTATTTTGTTTGCAAAGGGGCTTTTAATAATTCACTATTGCTCTCAAATAACCCTGTGCAAAGCATGAAATGGACACATTTTTGAAAACGGATGAGTGGGTATTCAATAACCTAACCAAGATCACAATACTGGCAGGTTTTGAATAGTATGGTCGTGCCTTATCTTTCTGTTTAATTCATCAGGTCTCTAAATACACTACTAAAAAGGTGTCTGTGCACCTGGGCAAGGGTAATTATTAAGTAGCACTGTCAATTCTTACCTTATCTAAACATACTGCAAATACAATTTATGCTTTCAAAATGTTAAATAATAGATTCTCTGATTTCAAAAAGACAAAAAAAACCCCTCTGCTTGTAGCACTCTGTGAGATAAAACACATTTTGCAACTTCTGTCTCTATGCTAATATTTGGAATTCAATTACAGAAGGCAATGTGTTGTTTTGACAGAGGAAACTGAAGACTCAAAATTACTTTTTTTTTTTTTTAAATAATGTTTCAAACTTCCCCTGACAGTTGATCCCTGCCTCCTTCCTAGATACACACAAAAGATTTTTGTGGTAAAGTAACTTCCTTAACAATACCACAAGTATTTGCTTTCCCCCTCCACAAATCTATACATGCAGAACGAAAATGAAGCTTGGATATGTAGTATCAGATATAATTACCAACTATTGTATTAGTACTGAATCTATCTCCCAACAGGAGTGGGAACATCACTCAAAGATTATTTATTGAAATGGCCAATCTGTAATTTCCATTCTCTAAGAAGTTTTGGATATGGCAGTAGCTAGGATGCATTAGCAGGGAATTTGCTTACAAAGAGGCAGTTTTATCTAAATCAGTCAACTGGCAACTCCCAAGCATAGCCTTGTTTCAACAATTCACAATTTGCCAACAAAATCCTTTAAAACCATTTCCAGCTACACTACAAAGAACCCAACTGTACGTCAAACCTCACTGCAAGGCAGCAGTAGGATTTTAGCTTCCAAAATATTTCAGGCAGTTAAATGAGACTTTTACATCTTAAATACCTTCAGTATTAGACAGATAAGTAGCAGTCAATACTTTTTTTTCTGAAATGGAATTTGTATTCCAAATTTTGTTTCACAATTATTAGCTTTATAAAAATTATTTCAAGTGCTTAGAATGAAATAGCCTCAGTATTAAACCTGACCATAAAAGAAAATTGAATGTAATTAATGTTTGTAATGGTTTTTCTCTTTGTTTCTCCCCCTTCATTTTTCATCTAGCTCCACAAGCATCTATTATCCTTTGAACACTTATATCACTGAATTATCAAGCACTAAACTTAAGAAATATCCAAAATGTACAAAACCCCAAACAGAATATGTGAAAAGTAATTTGCATGTGGCTCTAAGTATGGTAAATGCTGATGGCAAATCTTAAATGCTATGAAAAACTGTATACCTCATACAACTAGTAATTGTTTAAAACATTCATTTCATATATTCCAAGTATATATGTACACTTTGTAACTGCAGTCATATTCCTAAAAGCTCCAGGTTGAAAATCACTAATGCAGAGTAGAGCTGGTGACTTCAATCAACTTAACCTTAAGCATGAGGATATAGACAGAAGCAAACATATGCAAACTTTGCTCAACTGGCAGGGAGGATAATGCAAATTTCCTGCACTTCCCAAGTACACCATTCATTAATTCATACATTAGCCAGAAATTTAGTAGTAGTAACATTCATCCGAAAGTTGCTGTCTTTCAGGTCTGGGAAAATCCTTTGGTTTTCCCATCCACTCCTCCTAATTAGGAAAAAAATATTACTGAATAATTTCCGTACTGCCACAGCTTTGGAGTACAGAACTGGTTTTACCTTTCCAAGCATTCTCCCAAGGAAGTAGTAATGTCGGGCATATGAGTCTCCAACGAGCATCTGTGCAGCAGGGTTAGGGTAAAGCAGTCCCTCATTGGTGGTCTTAAAAAAACCCTGGTTAGGGTTAAATCCTGATTTGAGGAGTTCATTCAGAAATTCTCTGAAAATTCCACCACCATCAATACCAGCTTCATCAAGACCATGTGCATTAAGCAAGTGAACGCGAATGCGCTTTTTTAGGTCAGGTTCTGCAGAGAAATGAGAGAGACAAACTCAGGTGCAATTGTCTGTTTCAGTTTTGTATGGATAAAAACACATGTAACTACACACACAAACTATACATGCTAGAATAAAAACTGACCTAGTAAATAATACCAAAACTCTTATTAATGGCTTGAATTTTGGAACATTCAGTTTGTGAAAGGCTCACTTTGTAGAAAAGGCCTTATTTTAAAGGTCATTAAAAAAAAAAAAAAGAAGTGGATAAGACCATAGGTAGAGGAAGAAAAAAAACCTACAAAAATATTTATAAGAAACCCAGGAATAACTTCAAAATTGTATTTATATAAAATATTGTGAGTGCAAGATTCACACAGAGTCACACAAACGGGATTTAATTCAATGTAGTAAAATTTATAGTACTACATCCTGTCATTAAAAAGAGCCCTGCACTATTATCAGACACATTGTACCTAGTAAATCCTGTTCAGTCCATATGTATTTGCTGGCAAAGATTACCACAGCAGATAATATCTAATGAACTACATAGAAAAATAAACAAATTACAATTATTTGGATGAACAAATGGGAAGAAAAGCACCATAAAAATAGGTTGTAAAGAGGTTATTTAAACTGCAATAATCAGAAAGAATATGGGTGAGAATTACTGCTGTAAAAACAAGGAAATTAAACTTCTAAGAACCTTCACATCTCAGAGCTGATACACCTACAGCATAGTCAAATAAACAAATATGGAACTACATGGTAAGAACAAGAGTGTTATAAGAAGCTGATAACTGTAAACCTACCATTCTCAGGAGAAAGTTTATCATAAGCATCTTCATAAATATAATTTCTTCTGATAGTGACATTAATTCCATCCAAAAATGGCCCATCTCCTTGAACTTCTTGTTTATCAGCATAGATCAGTCTTTGAAAAATCTGTTAAAATGAGTGAAAAGAGCAATCATGTCAATGTGTATATCTAAATAGTCACTGAAAGATGGTTATTCACTACTGTTACTCTTCTTTGACCTGCCTCTGGCACTCATTTTCAAGTGATTTGTCTTCTCTCTCATTGAGCTGCAGAAACTTAATACAGAGCCATGACCCATGGTAGGGCAGGAAGGGGACAGAAATGTAAAGGACTTTTCTGTGCTAAGATCCCACCCTCGGCTCTTTCTACATGAAGAGGCACATCTACAGACATTGCGCCAGTGCTTCCAATTTCCTCTCCCTAACTTTCAGAGTTCTGAAACGCAAAGTATTCAAAAACAAAGGAAAAAGTTCCATGGATATTTTACACATACAGAGGTTATTCTCAATATTGGTAAATAATTTTTTGTTGCTGTTTTCAATGGTCAGGAACATTCTCAGTAATAAGAAAATAAGTACCAGTTCCCCTTGTATAAGCAGTGAACAAATAATTCAGACTAAAATCATGGATATTACTGCCATATAAAAAAAAAAAAACAGAACCAGAGCATCATAAAAATTCAAAACAATTACGCCAGGTGAAGTACAAATTGAACTTCACACTGTCCATTTTCAAGTCTTCACAACAGGAACCTGTTCCCATGAAGAGTAACTGTAGCTAACTGTGCTTCTATGCCAAGATGTAGCACAGGAGGGGGTTGCCTAAACAATACTCCCTCTATCCAGGGAGTGTATGTTTACTATATTCTCTCTTGACATCATTCCCATATTCAATAAATAGTCCAGTATGTTTTCCAAGGCATATAATCTCCCAATAATATGTCAGATCGTTTAATTAAGTAAGAGTCTGCAGCGATTTTTTTAAAACAGCAAATTTACCATGAAAGAGGAAATCTGACCACAGATTTCAGATCAAACAAGGGTAGAGTAAGGTCTCAAATCTACTGTTTTTATGGGCAGCTGTTGCTAGTGGAGAAGATGCTTTCCAACCAGGAAGATTACAGTACAGACAAAGCAGGAATCTTTCCTAAGGTACACAGCAGGAAAACAAGAGAAAATAGTCCTAAGCTGCAGAAAGAGAAACAAGGGATGGACATAAAGAAAGAAGTTCATAATAGGAGTGATTAGGTATTGGAAAAGTTTACGTGAGATTTTGTGAAATCTCCATTTCTGGAGATAGACAAAACTCATGTGGCAAGTCCTTGTGCATGCTGATCCAAGTCTGAAGTTAATCTTGTGTGAGGAAGGATGTGGTCTAGAGTGCTTCCAGAGGTCCCTTCTGGCCTAAATTTTTCTACGGTTTTATAACATCAAAACATGTGCCACAGGCACCTTTTCAATGTACAGAGCATGAGAATATGCTCACCACCACTCTCCCTCCTGAAGCAGGACTAAATACAGTTTACTAATTATTGTTGCCCAATTCAAGATGGAAAAAATCATCTGGTATTACCTCTCATAGCAAAACTCTTTTTGTTACTGACTCTGACTCCCTACATAACCCAATGTTCATGGACATGTTAGTCCTGAAAATGAGAACTCCAATGCACAACTGAAGCATTTGCAATGACTTCAAACAAACACAGAGAAACAAGCAATGCTGACTGAAGCACACACTATGGGAAGTAGCATCATCATAGGCAAGCTGACCAAAATACGGCCTAAGGAGGTGAGAACCAAGGCACTTGCTACAAACTGGATTCATTACCTCCCACAGACTGAAAGGTGCACCCCAGTGTGCCTTAAGGCTGAAAAAGAAAACACTCCCTGGGGCCAGAAAGCTGAAGAGACTACCATGGAACTGGACTCTGCAATTGCTTGTAAGAGTATCTGTTATCTGGTAAGTCAAGGTAAAAATGGCACGAGGAAGTCAGAAAATGAAAGGGCATATGAAACAACCCACACACACAAGCAGCACTGAGCTTACCATATTAAATTACAGAGCAATAGACAGCAACTGACCAAAAGGAAAAAAACCAACTTATTATGATCGTGGTATTTTCTCCCCTTATTGCAACTTGCTCTGTAGAGGCAGTGTGAGACTCCAAAGGAATGCTGACTCCCACTATTATACAAAAAGGACCCTACACACTTGTACTCAAACACAGTGCAACAGGATCTCCCCTTTTAACTATAAAGTTCAGCTGTAGCTTTTTCCTTATCTCCAAACTCTCCATGCCATTGTTACTTCTGTTTTTGTGATAAAAGCAACCAAGGTTCATTAATTCCAATTGTATGAAAAAAGGCTTTACAAATTCCAAAACCATAACATGTATGCATCTCAACACAGCTATAAGAAGTCCAGAGGTTGGAAGGCAGTCACTAAGTCATGACACAGAGATCCCTGCTTGAAGTCAGTTCCTCTAACCTCCCTGTAATCCTAGTGTGGGATTGCCATACACTAATAAAATGTTTTGCTGGAACAACTGTTTCAGAGAAGCTTGATAAAAAACCCACACACTTTCTATCAAGCTGCCTCTGTCTGTTTTGACAAATAAAGACTGACTTTCCCTATGGAATTACTCTTCATTCCCTAGACAGTGTCTTGAAATGTAACATTTCCAAGACAATTTAGGGACCAGTTTTTAAATAACTGATACTGCTGAAAACTAAACCAGTTTAAAAAACAAATGTGCTTAACAGAAAAAAAAAAAGCTTTAAGAATATTTATGATGCAAACTGAAATAGCTAATAGAACTAACAATTAGATATATAAAATCTCAAAAACATTCAAAATCAAATCCAATCAATCATATTTTAAGCTTGCACATTTTAAGCTATACACTCTATCATAAAGTTAAGCTACTCAGCTACGAATGCAGGAACTTAATCTCTAGGTGTTAATTTCCCAAAATGGAGATCCATCATCTCATTTGGAGCCAACCCACCCAGTGCTCCCAAGTCTCCAGCTGTGACCCTGCACTCTGCGGCAGACACACAACCGGTGCTGTGCCACCACAAGAGGGTGCAGTCATGTAGAGCCATCTCTGAGCCGGGACTGCAAACTGCTCTCATCTGTCTCGCAATAAATGTTTTTATCTTTAATGCTAATATTATTAAGGGCAACATAAGTTGGATAGTAAGAGAGACGTCATTAACTTCGAATGTTCAGTTGCTGCATGAGTACTGAAGAAAAACAGTGCAGACTGCCATATTCTTCTGTAGGGAATCAATCCAGTTTCTACCTCACTATGTGCTCATTTTACACTTACTCAAAACAAAAAGCTAAAACACCCAATTGCATAGTAAATTAGAAATTAGGTACCTTTACTCTTTCTTCAAAAGGAACTACAAAAGGTAGCTCTGTCAGAATTGCAAGTTGTCGTTCTTCAGATACAGAAAGAGGTGCTGGTTCCAAACCCACTTAAAATAAAAATAATAATTTTAAAAACTTTGGAAAGAACATTTTTTTAAAACAATTTATTTTGTATCAAGTGACTCAATCTACTTTGTATAAAAATACATACATTAAAATAGTTTCTTTACTACATATTCACTCAAAGCCTTACCTTTCTTTAAACATTACTTGCTACAGGCAAACTGAAATATAAGTAGTGAAAACACACAAAACCAAAATGCATATAAAAATACGTACTTCCGTACCTCTGTTTTATTCAGCAAAAAAAAAAATCTTCTTACAGACATTGGAAAAACATAGAATTAGGAAAAAATGAATGACAGAATACAATTAGTAACTGTGATGATTGAGAATTTTCATTGCAGGAATATACAATATTCCTACTCTCAATCTCAGAATTGTTTACGGTTATTGTGCTTTCAACTACACCACTACTTTGAGTCAAGTCGTTTTAGGTAAAAAGCTTAAGAACTAAACCAAATCTAAGGAAACCAACAGAAAGATAACTTTTATTTCAATGAGTTTTCTCTCCTGGCAGCAAAGTCACAGCGACCACATTAAATCCCAGTTACTGCAGAAACAGTGAAAACATCATCAAGAACTTGCATAATATAGTTAAGACAAAAGTACTGGAGAAGAATTCAAGAAGCCACAGCAGAGAGGCTCATTCACACAGTTCCCAAACTACTGTGCAGCTCCCACAGAGCATATTTTTAGGGAACAACTCAACTTTTGATGATGCACAGTAGAAATGACAATCCTGCTCTAACTTCATGGGAGGAAACTCAGCCAGTGAGCACATATCTGACTGTAAATTAATTAAGTGCAGGCAGTATTGCTCACTGACGAGCCACTGTGGCCAAAGGTCCTCCTGACTTCAGTCTGCAGAGGTAACAACACCCACAGTCCCTTGGTTGTTTAATTTTCGTGTTTAAATAACCACCTCTCTGAAAAAAAGACTCCAGAGTCTGGACTATTCATAGAGTATATTACAAAATAAGTAAATGCTTCATGTCACTACCCTGTCTGGAAGTTTTTGATTACAGTTTCAAGTTTTTTCTTTGGCTTCTACCCATGGTGACAAGCATCTTCTGCAGTCTTCTGGAATGAACGCTTCAATGTTCTTTTTTGGTTTTTAAATCCTCAAAGCACTTTAAGTAGGGATATTTTAAGCATCTATTTAATAGGATATGACCCTAAACATCACTAATCTTGATATATATTCATTGGGAGCATGTTTAAACATTGCAAGCCTTTGAAATTTCTGATAAAATGCTTATTTGTGATTACCTTTAGTTTACTTAGTAAACATTTTTAATTAAAGTCAATGTATGAAGCCTATTAAGCTAACAGTTAAAAGCATTTTAAATGAAAAGTGCATGTACAGCAAAGGTAAACTACTACATGACTTCGACAGTTCAATTATTTCAGTCAATTAGTCAATTTTATCTGCATTTCTCCATCACAGCTTCTTTCTTTAAAGAGAAATATGGGATGGAGTCATCAATACAGAGGGCATTTAGAACTCACAAGTCGGCCATTTAAGTAAATGAAAAAGCACAAATAAACATGACCATATGTGATTCAGCAGTACTTTCATGCTAATTGACTTTAACCCATATGGAGTCAAGAGGGATTAAACCAGTCACATGCACAAGGTTACCTGCTTGTTTTCACACATTCACGTTGACTGCGCTTGTATTTTAGCCTGATTTCATATGAAAACGAGGTTTACATGAACACACTGTAATCTTTCCTCACCATCCTGCCTCCAACACACCTCTTGAGCTCATCAGCTGAACTTCAACTTTGACAGAGAATAGGAGATTCAAAAATACCACATACTGCAAAAATTTTCAGCAGGCCAGAGAGGAGAAATTCCTTCAGTGACATGAATACAGGCCCAGCCAGGAGAGCAGAGCTCACTGTGCCAGCTCACCTGAAGCCAGCCAGGAAAAGGAGGGCACACAGCTGCTCACACCAGCACAGCACAGGCACTCCCTATTCCCCAGCTGCCCACACCAGGGGAGGCAGGAAATGGAGAGAACTGGGGGCATCTGGGGAAGGAAGACCTAGCAGAGAGCTCAAGGTCCTATAGTGAGGGCAAGGAGACCAGGAGAACGTGGAAGTGATAAATGTGGAATAGGTTTGACAGTGGAGAACATCCAGACAGGATAAACAGCTGTGGAAAGTCATGTAGGTCAGTGAAAGAAATAAGGATTGCTGATGTGGAGAAGAGATGAGTTCCAAAGAAAGAAATTTAACTGAAAAAATATCTAATTAAAAATTCTCAGCAGTACTTAAACTGAGCCAACTAGTTATTATCTGGCAACTACACTAATAAGGTAATCAAAATAAACTTTTACCATCATAGCTACTCAAATAAAAATTATCACTACAAGTCTTTAGGCTTCAACCCTGGGCAAAGCTCTTAATTCAGTACAACCCTACAGCAGCATTCAAAGGGTATGCTCTCTCCATGATCTACTGTACCTGGCTTACCTAAACTCAAGCAGATTGCATTATCTTGAAAGAGAGGAAGGACTCCTGTAGATGAATCATTTTGCCACTTAAAGGCTCCATTTTTAATTCATTATTAATTCTGCACAAGTGCCAGTGATTTAATGGTTATTTTACCTGATCACACAGAGATAAAATTCTAGAATAGTGAAGCTGAAAAGGTATGAAAAGCTGGAAGAAACAGACTGTCTACATAAGAAAGCATATTGGCACAACTAATCTAGTGTAAATTTACCCTGATTGCTACGTTTGTGCCATTCTCAAATCCCTCTCTGCAAGTTCCATAAAATCCTGATATTTTGAGTAATTCAGAAGTTTAAGTTCCTGCCTTATCTAATTAGAGACAATATTTATAAATAGGAATTATTATTTACCATGCAAAGTCTGTTTGTTACAGTTTAATACCCAATGAAAATGTTTCCTTATAGTATACAGTTAAAGCAAAATCTCAATGCTTTACATCTTCTGCAACTGTATTAACTTTCTATTCTATGCAACTGGCCTTTCATACATATTAATACATTACTTTAAAAACACATCATTTCTCCACCTATCATTTCCCCTCATCAATGCCAGCAGAAGCTTGGGCAAAGAAATTATTATATTAAATAACATTAAATGTTATAAAGGTATATACACATGCATACAATTACACAATTTTTAAAAATATCTTAACCAAAATTATGAAAGATTGTCTTGCTTTCAGCTACCAAGATTTCACTACAAAATACTCAACTGAGTTCTAGGAAAGACAGACTTCTTTGCATAAGGCAAACTCTTATTTTGACTTAGCAAAGCTGAAATTGCATAGACAGTGTCTTACCATCCAAAGTAGATTGCAGAGGTCCTATTCTGCCCATCCTCCTGACCCTCCAGACGTGTCTGGCTGATGGCACATACAGCTGTGTGACCTCACAAATTAACAGGATTTCACAGTTAAAGAGAATCTAATTACACATTACAATTTACTACTGCACACTAAATACATAGAGTTGTCACACACAGCAGTGTGACTGAACACTTTAACATCTTCATTTCTGCTGATCCCTCCTTACACTTGTGCCTTACAGGAGAGCTGCACGATTAACAAAAATACAATATAAATCCCATTTATTTAAAAATATCACACAATGCTACATTCAGTTCTGGTATTTAGGACACTAGAGAAGCTGACTTTGAATTTTGAGATGTCAAATATTCTGTTTATTTTGTACTGAGCATGATTCAAATGAATCTAGTCCACAGCAGGTATCAGCTTTTTCTTTTGCACACACACACACAATTTTTTTTTGAGATCAATGTCATTCTTTTCTAAAGCTCTTAGGAAAAAGAAAAAAAAAAAAAAGTAATTTCTAGGTGAGGTACGTACAGAAAATGCTGCTGAATTTTCTTCTATTTTGGAAGAGAATTTTCCTCACTATAGAGCAATTCTTTCATTTAGCATTTTTACTATGAGAAGATGCAACTAAATGCTACCAGATTTCCAAGTCTCCTCTGCTATAAATGCCAATGATTTACACTCTTGCACTGTAGTGCAGGAGTTCCCCTTTAGGGACTGGAAATGTGCTTTAACACACAATTTTCTTAACAGATGCAGGACTCTTACATCAGAGAAAGGCAACATTATTCCAGGTTTTAAACCATACAATCTGTGCAACATCAACATCACTAATATTGTCAGGAATCAAACACTTCACCAGTGAAAATTTGGCACCTGTACGGCTTTGTGGAAAAGGATATGACTCTTACCTTATCTGCTTTAATGTTTTCCTGTTCTGAGAGCCAGTGATTTGGTGGACAGAAATTTCTCCTTGTATCCCTAGATTTCAACATTTTCACTAAGTTTGTGATGACCTAGGTGTCAGAAACACATATATTCAGTATACATTCAGCACTGTGAATGAAATTAAATAATTAACAAAGCAAAAGCTTTTTTTTTTTTTAATCAGTAATGTTTAAAATTGCCACTTATTTTTAACTCACAAAAACTTGCTGTTAGACTTAAATACCTAAGAATGAAATTAAGTAATCATGGTTCACTTGCAAGACATCAAAAAAAACTGGCTCATTAAAGTCTCATTCCAAAACCTAGGAATCAGGACTACACAGGATTTAGCAGTACTGCACACCTAAAGTGTATGTCAGTTCAGGGAA
Source organism: Pycnonotus jocosus (assembly GCA_013400435.1). Taxonomy (NCBI): domain Eukaryota; kingdom Metazoa; phylum Chordata; class Aves; order Passeriformes; family Pycnonotidae; genus Pycnonotus; species Pycnonotus jocosus. The sequence goes on from VWYP01033498.1 coordinate 120,365, forward strand.
GCCCAAACAAATCATTATCAATAATAAACTACTTATTTAAAGAAAATAACACCTGACTAAGTATACACACAATGTATATTATGTATGTATATAATGTTCTTTTATCTTCCTAGCAAAATTGAGAAGCTAAGAAAAATTGTTATCATGGTCACTAGGGTATCTTTGCGATTTTAGTGGTTTTCCTGGCAGTTTCCTCCAATCCAGAAAAAAAAAAAAAAA
>VWYP01033498.1:120625-136222 GCA_013400435.1 Pycnonotus jocosus
AAAAAAAAGTAGAGAAATCAGGCTAACAAGTTCTCCACCTCAAGCAGAACTACCATACTCAGTTACATGCCTTCTGTCCAAAGCTGAATCAAGTTCGCCCACCACTACATAAAACATAATTAAGTGGGATCAATAGAATAGTAAATTACTAGGCTAAAAAGACATTATCACTGCTACAATGAACAGCCATCTGTTTGGCAACTTTCAAGTACAGCACTTGAAAAATGAGTAAGAAGAAAATGTACACAGAACTTTTCTGAAATGATCTTGCTAAAAGATAGTCTTAATAGACAGGTGTCAAGAGTAACAAAGTTTAATGGGCCTTCTAAAGGATTCTGTGTCAAGATGCTACACAAAAGAGCTTTTAACATCCAGTTTTAAGGTAATGTCTTTATTCAAGAAAGAACAAAGAATGCTATTAAGGGAACTGTCTGATTACATGGGAATTTTCATCATCTTTCTCTTATAAAATTCAGTGCAGGTTACATGAGTCACTGAAGCTGTCTGGTGCCATTACCACTGTAAGTGAGGCAAAAGTTTTTAAAAAATAAAATCAAATCAGAAAAAACTATCCACATGAAGACCATGTAAATACAGTATTTTACAAGCAGCTAAAGAAACCTGAAAGGAAGTTGAATCAGATTAGGTAAAGTTGGAGTTTCTCTTGCAGAATGCATGAATACTGAGAACACTAACCCAGTTGCCACCCCAATTCAGTATTCCTTTGTGAAAATTTTCCTAAGTATATATTCCATTGAAAGGGAAGATGTACTACAATAAAAAAATGGGGATTTCTTTCCAATAAAGTGTCCAGTGCAAGCAGCCTTTAAAACTAAAATTCAGCAAAATCAGAAACTTGATTTCACAGAAATAACTCAATTAAGTGAAATAATTATTTTAACAAAATTAATTTTTATGTACTCATAACCTAAGATTTTCTATGGAATCTGTAACAGTTGACTACACTACTCATCATTCTAGCAAGCCACAAATGGTGGATTCTGCTGAAGGAAAACATTTGCACATGGAAATCTTACCAAAGACCTCCAATCTGCTAGCAAATATGCACATCATTGTCAGCAGCCTCACTGTTTCCAGATTTACCATCAACTTGCAGAAGTAAAGCCTATATTTGCACGTATATATGTGTGTATACATATATTTCATTCACTTCATATATACACATATGTATTTCACTAGACACCAGAGACATGGAAAATATGTAAAAGAAGTGAGGAGTCAAAAGAAAAAAGGAAAAAGAGAAATTAAAAGCACAGATGATAAGGAAGGAATGTGCCCTTTTTTTGGCCATTAACTTGCAAAAGATATATTTGACATAGTGCAAAAGAAAGCAAAAGCTTGAATTTATAATTAACAACTTTAGCTTTGTTTTAATGATTTGGAAGAAGGTACTGCTGCCTGCTCACTGGCAGGAAACAATTTTGAAGCTGTCCTCAGGAAAGACTCAGTGGCTTCACAGGAGTCTTCCTGATGACATTAACTTTAGCCACATTCAATTTTTATCTGTAACAACAAACACACTTCTGAAGAAGTAAACAAGGGAAGCTTTGCTATTATCTTATTTTTGGGTAGAACTGGAGCCTTCCAGACACTGTCAAGACTTATATTACCAATTCAGCTGATGGAAGACAATGCTGGCTCCTGAACATAGTAAAAGTACACCCAGTTTTAACAGTTCCACTACAGGTTCAATTTCTGACTGCCAAAGTGGGACAAAGTAATCCAGGATTTTACAGCTTTCTAAATGACAGCAAAATATGATCAAATTCACCTGAAATCCACCAACTTACACAAAGATTAATTAAGCATAATAAACTAAAGCAAACAAAAAGGAGGAGGCATGATATGAACTGCATGCATAAAAATACTCCTAAACTGACATCTTTCTCAGAAAAAAAAGACATATTGGGGGTTTCATTAGAGACCTCAAAAACAAAAGTTTATTGACAATATAAAGACAAGTATGTAAATTACATTGTGCAAACATATATTAGATCAATCTGTGCAAATTACAGATTCAGTGGTGCATTAGGACTGTATTCAATGCAATCAAAACATTATCAGTTACTCTCACTGCTATTAATGCTCATGCTCATAAGTGAAATGTGCTGTAAAATCGGGCAGAATAGGCTGGATAGAGGCTACCTTAGACTTGTAGAATGAATAAGCATTCCTTAATTAGCCCATCAGGTTAAGTGCAAGCCTTAATGGGCCTTTCCTAAAGTCTAGCATGACATCTTTCTCCAAACATGGCCAAGAAGAAAGTTCCATTAGCAATATTAATACAAGCTTAGTTGATCATTTTCATTCAATTAACTTCTTTCAATTAAATAGATAGCTTGACAAAAGCAGTGATAAAAGACCTGAAGGGACAGCTGATGACTCGAACTGAACATTAGTGTGCGAGAGGTCGCCAGTATTAAACAGACTGTAAATCTAGCATTCAATTTGGAAAATGCATTTCTTCTGCTCCCACTTCTTTAATGAGCAATTTTAGCTGACTAGATGTGTTTGCTGCAGAATTTTCATGACAAGTCAAGCACTCCTTTTTTCAGCAGTTATATCGGGGGGGGGGTTTCTGCCAACGTTTTCAGCTTCTTTTAACTCATGTCTTAGATAGGATGACACAGATAAAACCAGCAGAAAAACACTGGTAGATATCCAGAAAGAACATATATTAAATTCACATCTGCTAAGCCAGACTCACCTTCCCTTTAGTATTCCAGCAAACTCAAAATGAGGAATACCAACAGGTTTTGGGAGAATACCAACAAAACCAATACAGCATGGTACCAATATAGTGAAGTCTCTAATACAGAGGTACCTGAGTAATCATTAGATTTTGTTAGAATTTCACACCTATACAAAGTTATGACAACATGCTTAAGCACTTTGCTGAATGGCAGTCCTAGATGAACCTCATATTTTACACAGTAATTGTCTTATAAACAAGACAAACAAGAAAACTAAGAATTGACAGAAGGAAAACAAAATTGTTACAGTTATCAGAATTTAGTTACTTTAAGTTTAGCACATATGCCAAACAGCAATCTTCCCAAATCCATATTCCTTGTTGCAAAAGCAATAGCAGAGAGAAAAAAAATCTAATTTCATATCTTCAGCAGCATCATGAAAATTTTATTCGGCTATATTTTGAAAGCTGACAAAATTTACCTTGAATAACTGAATCCACCTTTTCTGTTCTGTCTGTATACATTGCTGCATTTCTGTGTTTTTTGTTACTCCAACACTTCTAAAGGCTGCAATATACTCCTCACGAACCTCTGGTTTTGTTTCTGGGTAAGCCAACTTTATGATTCCTAGACATGCATCTCGAAGGCAGCGGGAGAGTATGACAAGCTCTTCTAGTGTAAAAGGCATCATTGATGATTGTCTTTGACCTACAACTACATGAAACACAAGCTTAAGTTTCCTTAAATGACTTTTAAAAGCCCTAGTTATTTAATTCAACTTTAATATCCACACACATAATCTAAAGGTAGAGAAAAGAAACATCACTCAAAAAGAGAATGAGTAAACATTTAGAAAGGAGATCAAATCTTGGGATTGTGTGCAGTCACAATAATTTTAATTACAATATTCCCTTGATTTCTTTTGTGATTCCTGCTAAATTTATACAGTAAACTACAGATTCAGCCCAGAAAAGTTCGCTCTCTTCACTAATTCATTAAAAATTACCATGATTAAGAACTTCCATATCAGACCTTGTGTAAAGCTTGGGTTCCCAAGGTGCAGACCATTAATTTTTCTCTCTTTTTTCTAAGTGCAATCACCATAAAAGAGCCAGCTGACAGCTGAGTGCTCAAGGGACCATCAGCAAGCCAGCCCAGAAGATCCTTCCTCCCAGATGTCAACAAATCATTGCCCAGGGAGCTCTCCAGCCTCACACAAAACCATTTTACAAAGCACTGCTATTTAGTATGTTCAAAACTCACCTTCTATTGGGTCACCAAAGAATTCATTATCATGAATAGAAATAAGTGAATGACTAAACAAAGAACTGAAAAGGTAGAAGAGAGGGATAATTCGGCTAGAGTCCTCTAAAGACATTGGAGAGCCTCTTGAAATCACTTGAAGGAGTGGCACCATAGACCTTAAAACACAAAATGCAGTTTAAAAGAGAGGGTTAATACAATACTCTAAGAAAGTACTACCTTCAGCATTCTAGTAAAAGAATGCGTTGGTAGCTCCAACAGCAATATAACAATGGTGTTTTCAGTTAAAATAACTATTATTTCCAATTCTTGGAAAATAAGGTTACTCTTCACAGGTTCTTGTCTCTGGTACCTCAGTGTCTCCATGACAAATAAACTTGGGCATTAACAGACTGCAGATACTTTGGAGACATGAAAAAAGACAGCAACTCTCTGCACATCAGCGCTGAACACATCTGTAGGTCCAGTGCCTCAGCTCCCAGGAAAGTGGTTCTGCCACCATCTATTTCTGGACTAGTCAGATCACGTGAGATGAAACTCACACACTTGGGATGAACCACCTGGGGCTTCAGTGTTTGTTACACTGAAGCTTGTAAAGCAAGAAGCATCCAAGAACTACAAAATGTTCAACTCATTTTAAGTAAGTATTTTCTTGATTCTATCTGATTTCCAGGATTTTGCTCAGTTTTATGAAATCACAGGAGGTATGTAACCATACCTCTAACTGTCCCATTCCCTTTTCACTAGATAAGCCCTATTTTAACAAAGAATAAGTTCCAGAAATGGTACAATACATACCCTGTAATCATTCGTGTAGTCATTGAAGATATCAAATACCAAAGATGCCTCAGGAATCTGGCATTAAAGGCTAAACTATAAAGAAGCCTGCAAGAAGAAGTTCAAATACATTTTGACTTCCAAAATCCTGTATCCACAAAACACAATGTTTCTCTAAGAACTATTCTGTAAAGCATTTCTCAGAAATTAACAATTTAAATTTACATTTTCAAGATGAAGAATTCTGATCAAATCTGGTGAAAGCCCCAAAAGCTGAAAACCATCCATATAAAACATTTTACCAAAAATAACAGTTTTAATTAAATCAGTAACAAACTATACAATATAAATCCACATTTCCAGTCTTTTGCAGAATTCAACACATATTAATAAAAATAACATAACACTGAATTAATCATCTGTGACTTTTTAAATTTCAATATAGAAAATTACACCAAACTAGTTAGCATGTCACGTCTGTGGTTCTTCTGACAGTAATAAACACAGCAATTTTCTGCAAAAGGTAGATTAAAATACCTTCATTTATGTCAGAACCATAGCAATTTTACTAGTATACTCAGCTTGGCAGAGAAATACAACATCAATGGAACAATATCAGGACTGCTACATGTACACTAACCCATCTGTGGAAAATTGTTTCTTGTATGAAAATGTTGTATTAATTTGTAAAAGTAAATGTGTAATTTCACCAGTCAGTTATACACAGGACTGACTTTAACCACATTACTTCAGACATAGTTACAGTATTAAAAACATTTTACAGAAATGAGCAATAAAAAGCTTCCTGAAACTAAAAAGTCACCCCTAGTGTATTTTCTTCCCCTTGCAGGAAACAATATATGAGACAAAGTGATTTGAAACAATGTCTTCTGGGAACCAAACTGGATTTCACTGGCTTAAACAGTCATTTTTCAGGTATCAAAGAACAGTATTCTATTAATTTCTGTTAACAGTTAATTTTTCTACATGCTACTTTCCTAGGTCTCCTAATTCCTATTAGGAAGTAAGTAAAAAACCCTGAGATTGACATCTCTCAGTGGCCAATAGTTCTGCAACATCAAAATTCTCTGTGAGCAGGCATACGAGAGATAGGAGGCTGGAAAATGGGATCAGGGAGGGGAGACTACCTGCTGCCAGACAACAAAGTATTTATTGTGGACCACATGGAAATTAAAATACGATGGCAGATGGCGAAAGGGTAAGAAGCACAGATTTCAATAAGGAAAAAAAAAGTAAAATATCAATTTTAAAAAATCAATAAAAATGAAGTATCAAAAACATTGGAGAATGGTTTAACTCCTACACAAGAACACCCACACACCCTCTCACAAAGCAGCGCACAAGGCCAGATCTCCCTGGCTGCTCCTCCTGCTGCCTTCCCATAAGCACCATTCTGACCCTTCCTCAGGCTCCCAGTTCACCTGCATTACCCAGATCCAGCTGCACAGACAAGGATCTGTGCCAGGATAAAGCAGCATGAGGCAGGCAGAACCTCCTCACTAAGCACTAAGGATCGTTTCACAGGTACAGGGAGTTTTGGAAATAGAGTGGGGCCATGCAGAAACATGGGAAATGAAACAAGCAACTTTGAGTTTGCAGTGTGCCTCTTTAAATTTTAAATGCACAGATCAGTACCTTTAAAAAGAGCTGGGTGCTTCACTTATCCCAAAGAAATTGCACACTGGGGACATTACCAAGTCCAAGTCAAATCTGAAGCAAGTGCAGCTAATGCCAGTTTAAGATAAGCTTTGCTGTTACATGAAGTTCTGCTTTAACAATGTGGTTTTTTTAAAAAAAAATTCAACCTGAATTTGATACATGAGAATTCTATTCCCTTCTTAAGTCACATTATTTTAACATTTGGTTAAAATTATGCATTAACATGTAAGGACAGACTTATACCCAGCTAATTTAGAATAAGGATTTGTATTTTAATGTTTAAATATCTGAATGATAGCTCAGATGTCTTGGTTTCCAAAATGAAAAATTTCCTCAGTGACCTTCAGTTTGTGACCTGGTATTTAAAATGAAAAGCAATTTGGCACCTTGCCTTCAGGTCTCATGCATTTTCCAAGTAAAAACTTGGTAATTTCACAATCATCCTTGGAAATTATCTAACAGTTTGAGCAGAAATGAACAAACATTATGGACCATGAACCTATAATAATGTAATTCATTTTTTCATTCTAGCAATATTCAGCAGTAATGAAGGGGAAAAAAGGACAAACCTTAATAGCCTATAATAATCACCTTTGCCTAAATTTTAGCCATTTTTATTCCATATCCGTGATTCAGGCAGTCAATTGTAGCAACTGCTCTGTTTCATGGCTCAGTTCCAGAAATGCTGAACGCATTCAACTTTCGCATTTCCCCTTCCTGAAAATCTGGTTGAGTACAAAAATGCACATTTGGAAGAAGATGATACCAAAAGCCTGTTTCATTAATATGAAATAACTGTAAATATTAAACAAATTGATTCATCAGTTCTAATGCTTCCATTCCAAAGTTTCTGTACTGTGACCAGAAAACAAACACAGAACTGCAAACTGAACATAGAAAGGTGAATTGGGTCGTGTGCTAAAACAGATTTGCATCTCTAGATTCACCTGAAACTTAATCCATTGCAAAAGTAAAGATAGCAGAAAAAACCAGCTACCTTCCCACTCCAAGCACAGAAATTAGCTTTCAAAGTTGAAAATGACAATTGGAACCAAAATATACAAAAAAACCCCACCACAAAATGCAAGGATGGCTTTGAAAAGTTGTACCTACACAAAACTGTCTGTAATAAAGTTTCAAAACTTTTGGTTTCACATTGACCAAAAAAGAAAAAAGACTATGAACAACAAAAATTTAGTGAAATTAAGTGAAAAATTAAGTGAAATTAAGTGAAAAATTAAAACTTTTGAGAACTAAAATAGGTCAAAATCTACCTTATTTGGTCTTTTTCCTTGTCAGAGAAAGGATGTTCATCTGCTTAAAAACAGCCTTTCCAGGCAGAACTACATTAAAATGACACAGTGCAAGAATTCCTGATAAACTGTGGAAGAGTACAGGGATGGTTTACATGTCCTGAAGAAAAAGCCTTATGAATCCATAAAGTTTAGAGATCAGCTAATATAAAGTTTGAGTGTCCATACGGTCTTGACCACTTTTTCCTTTAAAGAAAAAAAAAAAAATCCACACAAAAAAACTAGAAATAAAAAAGATTACCGACATTTTGATTTTTATGTAAACTTGTAAGATCTAACTCAGACGTTTCATTTTCAGTATTTGCACTATTCTAAAAACAACCCAAGCAGCTAAAGTTTAAATTCCTCCTATCTGGAGGTTTTGCATTTTCTTGAAAATCTCACTGAATGCCACCAACTTCTTTATTATGAGATCATTATACATGTTTTCTGTAATGGATTCATTAATAGATTTTCTGTAAAGTCCAATATTAAGATTTAGCACAGTCATTTGGAAGAAAGGAACATTTTTGTGCTATCAGAAAGGATAAACTTCTTTCAAGTAGAAAAACACAATGCCTCAACCTCAGGCTGTGATAGAGTTAAATTCACTTTGGTGATTCCTGTTAAGTATCAATTTTAATCATACTAAATTAAATTATCTGTTCCCAAAAGTAAGTACATAACGATCATTTATTTAGAACCTTGTTTCTCTCTCTAGGTATCTAATTGTCCACAAAGGCCACATGATTTATGTCTACTTGCCAGAATAGCATTTTGGGCACCTCTGGTTTAAAAAAAGTGTCAAATTCCTCCTGTGCAATGGGACAGATTAAATGACCCATTAAGCTTAATTTAGCTGAGGCACCACTACAAGTTAATTAGTTAAAGGCAAGATTTTCAGTCTAGGTCATAAATTGGGCCCAGTTTCCCACTGAGACCATTTAAGTTAATGAAGAGAACACAGCAGAATGAGAGGAGCTCATTCAGCCTGCGACAGGTCACTGCTGCCAGGGCAGCGGATTCTGTCACTGCACAACTGTGAGGTGTCACAGGTATGAGACAGCAGCACAGCCACTGCTAAATGAACTGTCCTGCACTTTAGGCTGCTTTATGCTTTACATCTGTTTGTACTGGACCAAGAACGTAAAGCAAAGCTTAAAAAAAGAGGGTTAAAACTGCATATACAATGATTTTGGCTTTAAGAAAAAAACACAGCAGTGTCAGTATGCTGCCTAAAGAATGACCCCAACAGCCTCATGTAAAGCCTGGTATCTCAGCACACATATGAAGACAGGCTGCTCAGATCACACCAGACTGGCATTTGCCAAACAATTCTGAGCCACAGGCTAAGATGAGCAGTGTGACAGTAATTAAGCACTGTGATGAACAGTGACCGTGGAGCTGTTAACCCAAGGCGAGCGAACTCAGGGGCACTGATCAGATGGCTGACAGCGACTGATGTCCCAGCACCAGCACAGCTTCCACTACTATTTAATACCCAGCTGTAATAAAGATGAAGTCTAAGGTATTAAATCACACCTCAAAATATTTTACAGAAATAGAACTTACTATTCATTTAAAGTACAGTTTTGATGAGAAAAGTCTTGCAAGTCTCTCTACGAGAACTACAGTCCAAGACACAAGTTCTCTTTTTTTAAATAACTGTGTTCAATAATATGTATCAATTTCATAATGAAAAGATTAAAGCCCCATCCTTTTTGAAAACAAGCAGAATTCCCAATGGCTCCTTTATAACCAGGATTTTATTTTACACCTCTAATCCAGGTTACTGAACACAAGCTACAGTCAGTTTTTTCTTGTATTGTGACTTCCTTCTTTAATCTGGCTTGATTGCATATTTCCAGAATTAGTCAGAGTTCATCAATATTCCTAGCAACTAACCCAAAGCAAAGTGTTTTTTCAGTTATTCACCTCTGGATCCCATCACCCTGTCTAGAGCATCAGAAAATAACTTTACAGGCTTGCTCCTTTCAAAACTACATTACAGCACTTGTGGGTATCTTATTTTGGTCTTGGTCTCTGTTGTAAAACCAAGCAAAATACTGAGTTGATTCAGCAACACCAATGTTCCTAACGCCACACAATATTACCATCATCAGGCAAACGATAAAAGCACTGAGAAGCCTCAAGAAAAAGGAAACATTCAGCTTTAACAAAGTCACACAAATCTATATTCTGAAATTCTCGTCTTTGTCCAAGAACAAATTAAAACAACACTGAGATATTTGCCATTTGCTCCCTTCTAAAGCCTGTGTTGATCTTAGCCCAATTTTCTTGCTTTGAAAAATTATTTTCAATTAATACTCTATTTATCATCCCATTTTTCAGATTTGAAGCTTCTATGTTTTTATCATTATATTAGAGATGTATATGCTGTTAAATAAACTAAGTCTTTTTAACAACTTTTTCTACTTTAAACCATTTGACCCAGTATGATTTCAAACACTAAATAAAAGAGCACTCTTAAACTCTTAGAATATATTAAAAATAATTTGAGATAAATTATTTTTGCTTAACTATTTCTACATGGTTTTATTAAGTAGCTATGCTTCACTCTAGGATATTAAGTAATTTTAAAGTTTCAAAGCAAGTGTAGCATCTTCAAAAGACTATCACTAAATTTGATAAAATTATTTGGGCATTAAAAAAAAATCACCAGACAAATAAAAAAAGTGAAATTTAATTACAAAAAGTCTTTTAATTATCTTTTTAAATTCCACAAATAAGCATCATCTGTCCTTCAAAAAACACTCAAAAATCATATTTAGAACAGCTGCTTGGTAACTTAGGCCAGGTCTAAAATGCACTGAGAATAGGACAAAATATTGACACCAGCTGAAATGATGATCCCTGGCAAACCCAGCACTTACAGCTGACTTGTGAGTCAGAACTAGTAATTATGTGCCTACTTTAATTTACCAAATATTTGTGCTAATTAAGTTCATTTTTACCATGAAAGTAATTGCACTGGTATCATTGACAGAAATCTTAGTATCTACTACTTATTTCTAAAATTCAGCTATTCAAAAGTTACAATTTGTCAATTATTTTCAACTAGAAGATGCTGAGTAGAACTTTCACAACTCCTGAATTTATCCAATGTGTAAATAGCTTGTTATCACAAATAATTGCAAAGACCCAATAGAGCTTCTCAGAGGAAATAGATGCCATACTCATACAATTAAAGTTTGGTGACTTCTTTATTCATCAAGCACCCTTTTCCACACAGATCACCAGCAAGCCTCCAGTCAAAGCAGTGATGCATTTAAGCCCAGTAATTACTATCCAAGGCAATGTACTACTTGCAACAATAAAGCTGGCACACTAATTCAACTGCTGCTATGATCTTCAGGTCTCACATCCTGCTCTAATGCAATTAGTCTACAAAGAACTAATTACCCTAATCGAGCAATCACAGTTTCACTGACATCTTACTTCCTCTAGCAGCTATAAACACCATTGGGCTAAGACAGCACCTAATTAGTTTTCTGTATCACTGTTTACAATGCAGTTTGAATTATGTTTACAACATTCCCTAAATACTTACTTTACTACCAACAACTATATGGCTACTCAAAACTACTTGCACCAGAACAGTGTTAATACTTATGGGTCTCAGTCTGATAATAAAAAGGTCAAAAATCTTTTCCCGTTGTTCTAACATCTGTGGTTGCAATCTTTGTAAATTAATACTGCACAAATGAACATGTCCTTTATTTTCATCTCAGGGGCCAAGTGCTCCCTAAACAATAGCGATTTTCAATAGTCAGGAATTACTTTAATTTGTAGCAAGAGATTCTGGCATATACTAAAGAAAGGTGTGAACAAGTTGGTTTCAGTGCTCAGCTAGCCAGAGAGACTGGGGAGTTCATACCATTCAATGTTTTAAAAACAAGGTAGTCCAATTTCTACTAGAACAACAATCAACACTGCCTCTGAGCAAGGGAACAGATAAAATGCTTCCAAGAATCTTGAGAGGGCATAATGAACAGCAAGAAAAGTAAGAAACAAAGAATCCACTCTTTGGTTTGCCTGGAATTACTGTTTAAATTCTGAACTTCTAATTTCTTTCAGCTAGTTGTAAAAGAAAATACAGAAAAAAAACCTCCACAAGGAATTTAAAATAAGTCTGTCTAAGAAAACTAATTTTAGATGTCCTATAGCTCAAGATGACTATTATTTCTACTTGCCTGACTCTTGGCACCATCATTCGGTGTTGTACCATTAGTGTGTGGCAGATGGATGCCATCAGGGTGAAGACCTCTTCACTGGCAGAATCTCTCCAAACCATGTTCAGTAGAGTGTTTGTCTGCTGCTTTGTGTCCAGTTTCTTCAAGCACTCCTCAGTTATGTACTGGACTGATATTCTCCCATCAGCCTACAAACACATCAAAGGAAAGTTCACTTTTAACTCTTTTTAACGATATCCCCTTTTCTATTAAAAAAAATTTCCCAAATTTAACTAGAATGATGTTTTCTTGTACAATAAATAAAATTGAAGCACATATGTATATCCAAGTCTTCAACATATCAGATCCAAGAGCCAACTTAAAGCCCCAGACAGGTAAGTGTTGTGCTTTGGTATCCTTCCTTCACTGAGGCCAGTGGAAATATTGGCTTTACTATAAATATGCTCTGAGACGCTTGCATACAATTAGGCAAAATCATTTACTGGCATGAAACACATGAATAATCATCTCTTCTCCACTAACATCAGTCAGGACTGGACATGAAGCCCAGAAATGCACAGTGACTCTAAATTCCTTTACAAGGAGTATTTTCACATTCACAATTCTTGGGTTAACAAAATACACCAAACTTCAGGGTGGTCAGTAAATGTCTGTGTAGTACCAGCAGTGTGTGAAGATGAATACTTTCTCTTGGCATGCAACTGAGTCCACCTCAACCTTTTCCAATTTCCTATCTTTATCTTGCCTCCAACTGAGCAAAGCTATCAGGCTCACTGAAGGACACAAGCTAACTAGTTATAAATTTTTAAGAAAGAGGGGTTCCCCATGCACTCACATTTTGGGGTTTTTTTTGTAAGACAGGTATGAATGAAAATATAGAATAAGTACAAAAAAATCACAGCAGAAACACACAAAAAACACCATATTGCAATAAATAGTATTATTCATATAAAACCTCCTCAGGGCAGATTTTTTTTTCTAATTTATGAACTAGTGTAAATTATCTGTGAACAGAAATTACTGCTTTGCTTTTACCTTATCACCGCTTAAGCATCACCGATCTCTAAGCCAGAAGCAGAACCTGCCAATATTTACACTGCACACAGTGTGTGTGCCTGGCAAATTAAGTATTTCAGACACACTAGGCTGGTAAAGATTTTGGTGTGACAGTAACACACAGCATCTAAAAACACTCGAAGTAAAATGCTGCAAGTAATCCCTGGCAGCATGGCTCTTCCTAAGTTTTTTTTTTAATCGACTTTAAATATGGTGAAATTTCTCACATTCTAGAAGGAAAGCATGCACACTAAATCCTTTGAATGGCTGTGTCTTCTGAAAGAATACATAAAAACCAGTAAGAAACTTGTGAATCTACATCTGTCCAACTTTGGTTAGTCAAAGCCTTGATATGAGTAGTAGGATGCTAGTCAGCACAGATTTATTCTAAGTTTAAACTATACTGAAGAAGTTCTATTTATAACAGTGTCTGTATGTATTATTACAGAAAGCAGGTGTTTCCCTTCGAGGGCTTTGGAGTTAGTGGGTATATACAGACCTATTCTACAAGATAAAGACTGTATTTGAACTTGTAGTTATTTCCATAAGAAAAAAAATGGAAATACTAAGCTGGAGTATTTCATGATATCTTAGCATCATCATGGACCTACAGAATACAGAGAGTAAGAAAATCTCTGTAAAATATAAACGTTAAAAGGCAATTTTAAGCCTTTTTTAAATAAAAATTCTGTATTTTCACAAACACGCCATCTGTAGTTTAGGATCTATTATTATAGTAAGGAGTTTGCCTTAATGTAAACATTCAGTTCCATTTGCCTGCAGTGAAGAGTCATCAATTTTTAACAAGCAAACAGGCTCCCTTCTACACTTACAGAAAAATACTGGACTTAGAGTGATCATGTTTTTGCCTATCTTTGCTGCTGCTGCTGTAGCACAAATCCATTCATGGGAATTCTGCACTGCTTACCAGTGTAGTTGTCATTTTACTGATCTCTTCATCCTCATCTTCAGAATCACTGTTTGCATCTTGACAATTTGTACCAGCAGCAGATACAGGCAGCTGAGAGAGAAAAGTTTGGAGTACCCTCAAATACACAAGAAGTCCTTCTTCAGAAAGAGATCCTAGAGTGCATACATTGAAACAAAAGATCATCAGCGGGATCACAGTGCACTATAAAAAATATTTTACCAGAAATACCTGACCAAAACAAGTTATGCCAAATCTTATCAAAATAGTGCACTTTTATAATGAAAAGGATAAGAATAGATAACAGAACAGATCTCTCCAACACTTCTATCCACAAATTGTCCATTTTACTTGGCAATGAACTATATTGAGGAAATACACAACATACTAATTCCAACATTAATAAAACAATGAATTGTTTTATTAACTCAGCTTGCTCACCCAAATATGTTTCTCCAACTGTTAACACAAAGTAGAAAAGCCATGGGGCTTGATCACTTCTTCCTGAACATCCACTTTCTGCTAATAATAGTGCATTCAGAAAGAGTTCATAAGGGAAAATGGTCTGCACATCAGCAAGCGCTGGAATGATGAAATGGAATATCTGATCTGTAAAAGGTGCTGCCAGAAACTCCTCTGTGAAGGCTGCAAAAATCTGCTGCCTGAAAGGAAGAAAAATTGTTGCTAGAGAAAATATAGGCAAAATTTCCCACAATTATACCAATGGAATAATAGATCATTTTGCAAGTATGAACACATCCATCAAGAGGACTGCAAAGATGTGCTCCATTAGTTCCATCCTAGTACATCAAATTTCTCAGATTTCTCAAAAATTAATTTCTTACACTAAATACTCTTCCTGATGATCTTACAAGCAATTTTATCCTTTAAAATTTTCATAAACTGGATGAAAACTATTCTGAAATTAAATGAAATTTTTATAATATTTTCTGGAATCCACATCTTAAAAAACACCTTTTACACAAAATCCTAGTGTAACAAAAACCACTACTGCAAGTGATACAACCTGAATTTATGTTCCCTCTGTCTACATACCTGACTCTTTCTGCTTGTAAGCTGCCTTAGTAATTTCTCTCCATAAACCTCAGCCCATCTGTCACAAAGTTCTTTTGAACTCTAAAATTCTTTTCATCTACCATTAGCTGCATCTCTGCTCTCATCTACATTTTCCACACCCTCATTCCTATGTACTGTGATACCTGCTATTCTCTGTGCTCTGTTTATTGCAGCATTCAGCATTTTATTGCCTTTTTCTTAAACACACCTGAAACTACATTGTTTCAGTGACATACACTACTACCAAAAATCATTTCTGTACAAATAAATCAACAAACTGTACTGAAAGAACAGCCAGGCACTAGACAACAACAAACTGCACCTCTGACTATAGCAAATGAGTACACAAATGTTTAATATGATCTTTATTTACCTTGCACCTTCTGGGCAGGAGCTATATGTAAAGTGCAATGGCTTCAGAACATTCTCCAGAAGTATTTTTGCAATAGGGACACGAGAAACATCAGAATACTCAATACTCGAGGGAAGCTTATTGTTAATTAACAAATAAAGCGACTTGTAGTAGCCTGCAAGTTAAAAAAATCACTTTTAAATTCAGCATTATTTTTCTTCTTTTCCATATAAAACAATACAAA
>VWYP01033500.1:0-89800 GCA_013400435.1 Pycnonotus jocosus
GTGAGGGGTGACCCCGCGGCGCGTGAGGGGTGACCCCGCGGCGCCGCTCTCCGCGGTGGCCCCTCGGCCCCTCTGCTCACGGCGCCGTTTGCCCTCCCTCAAAGCGAACCGTGCGGCCGCCGGGTCTGCGCCCAACGCCACGGAGCTACAGCGGCACGAGGAGCGGGAGCCCGGGAGCCGCGAGGGCGAGCCCGTGCCGGGTCCTGACTACGAGGAGGATGAGGAGGAGTACGAGGAGGCGCCGCCCGTCCACCAGTACATCGTGGACGACTTGATCCGAGGTGAGTCGGCGGCGCTGGGGCTGGGGTCTCGCAACTTGCGGCTCCCAAGTTACGCCTTTTCTTTCTTGTAAACGCTCCTATGCTTAGCTTGAGTATGGAGTGAAAACGAGCTTGTGCATGAAGCTGCTGCTTTAGAAATAGCTGTCAGGGGTGGAAACCTAGCGTGAATGTGCCCAAGGTGTGTGGAAGCTACATGCTAGCTGGTAGCTTGCTGTGTGTAACTTTATCTCCTGATAAATCTCACAGGAGGGCTGTGGTTAGGTGGCGACCACCTGCTCAGTGTAGAAGCATCAGTGGAGTTTATAGGTGCTGTTTGGTCCTAAAAGGTTTGTTTTACATCAAGTTGTCTGTCTTGCTCCAAGAGTTCTCTGGGTAACTTCTGATGGTGGCTTATTTGGGTTGGAGTCAACTGAAATTTTCTTGGGAACGCAGACACTTAAATCCCTCAAGTGGTCACAGGAAAGTTTGTTAGGCATCTATAGGGCAATGCTTCACTGTCAATAGCTGTTGTGTGTGTTTATTGTAATTTGCCCACTTGCTGAGCTGTGAGGAGATCTGAGCAGTCTGCCTTACTGTGGGAATGGGAGTATTTTGTTGGTTCTGGGCTGAGTGTAGTTGCAATACAAGCCAGGTATCTACAAGTGATTTGAACCTCAGTAGGTGTGAGTAGGCTGGTCCTGTTGCCTCCAGGGTGGATGTGACTACTGATTTTCCTGCAGAAGCACTTTGAGACTTGAATGTGACCAAAGGACCTTTTAAATGAAGTGGGACCATGCTCTATGTGGTCACTTGAGGGAATTAATGGACTTTTGCTGAAGTTCTTCATGAAGATCTCTGGGAGAAACACGCCTGTTGGTGTTATTGAGCAGTTTAGCCTGTAGAACTACTGGCTTGGTGACTGAAGTTTTGTCTTAACTGCACAGAAACCAGACTTGTTACCTAAGGTGGTTGGTTTGTATACCAGCTCTTCTGCTTGGCATGAGGTTTATCTGTGGATAAACCTTGAAGCTGTTATGATTCAGCTGTGGATGGCTTTCCTGGCCGTGCAGCCTGCAGACAGGGACACAGAGATCAAGCTGACAAGCTGAGCCTGGGAGAGGGAGGAAGGGAAGCGGCCTCAATTATGAAAGCGCGAACTTAAAGATCAAGTCAGACGGGACGGAACAGGGGCCTTTGACTGTCAGGAGTGAGCACACACTTCCAGGCACGGGAAACCTTGCTGCAGGAACTGTGTACCTTGTTTACATATTAATATAGCTCGTACCATTTTAATCAGACTTCTGGTTGCTGAAGGCATTTTTGCTTTTAAGTAACTACAAGCCAGGCTTGTTGCTCTGGAAGTGAAAATCATCAGCTGTCTAGACAACCGTGAACTACACCTTGTTTCTTTGTATGGGCTCTCAGCACCAGAAATACAGGGTTAGGAAGTAGTTAGATCCAGTTGTGCCCTATTGTGGTGATTGCCTGTATGCATAGAGCTGTGGGTAAAATACTAATCATCCAAAAATTATTTTCATTAGGTCTTCAGAGTAGAAGAGCACAAAATTGAAGCTTGTTGTAAATAGCTGTGGTGTTTCTTAGGGCCTATTTAAATCCCCGGGTAACTGTTATTCCTGAGCAGCAGTGTTGCACTTGAGTGCCCGTGTTAGGGCTAGCAATGCAGGGGGTGGGTTTTTGCAAAGACTTTCTGTGCCAAGCTAGTCCGAACTAGCGCTATTGAACTTTGCTGCGTGGGGCCGCTCTGGAGCTTCTGACCCTGGTTTGTTCTCCTCAGTGAAAGGAACATGATTGCCCTTGCTTAAATCCAAGGGCTACTAAGTCACCAGGACTTTAAACCACACTCTCCTAGAGGTTTGTCTTAATTGAGATAATGAGGGGCAGCACTAAGCGGCAGAATAAATAGTCTGACTGTTGCAGACTCTTGCCTTCACTGCTTCCCTGCACTCAGCATCTCTCACAAAGGAGAATTGGAAAGGAGCTCTCTCCTTCTGAAGACAGCACTGCAGGTTGTTTAGGAGAAACCGGGATAGCAAGCTGCTTTGCCTCGGCAAGTGCCCAGGACTATCTAGTGAGTTACAGTGCCTTTCATCACTGATGCAAATGGAGGCTTTAGAGACATGGAGCTATTAGCCTTGTATCTGAGTCCATATAAAACTAGAGGATGGCTTGGCTCGGCATGAACTCCCTGTTCTTTACAGGCCTTGCTTGATGCTGTGCTGTTGCACTCAAGTATCTTTTTCTGTGAAATACTGCAGTCCTGCACCTCTGCTGCTCTTCATCTTTGGTGGGTCTTGGCTCATCTGCTCCTACTGCCTCTGGTCTGGCACAGGACTTAAGGGTAGCAGAGTTGTGCTTTAATGAGCTGCTGAGCTTGCTGCCTTTGTGCTGGGTGTGAGATGCCCAGCAGCATTCTCACTTGCATCCTGTGCTTCCTGATCACAGGTTCTCCTGCGGTGATGGTCCTCCTTGCTCTCACCAAATTCTTTAATTCAATTTTCTCAGAATTGTGCTTTCTAGCACTTGTATACCAAGTCCTCGTGTCCTGTTTTTTCAGTTGAACCTGTGGTTAAACCCAAGCCAGCAAAGAGAGGGGGAGAGAAGAATGCTGGCAAATCAAGAAGGAAGAAGAACAAAGGGAAAAACAAGAAGAAAGGGACTCCCTGTGAAATGGAATACAAAAATTTTTGCATCCATGGAGAATGTATATACCTAGAACATCTCCAGATGGTGACCTGCAAGTAAGTTATTTGTACTTTGTGTGTTAGGTGTCATTGCCGTGAGCCAGTGGCATATGAGGGCTCAGAGGAAAAATCAGTGTCAGCTTGGTATAGATCCATCTCCTGCTGTATTTTGACTGAGAATTTTTCTGCCATGTAAATTAAGTGATGATGGAATTTGAGATGCATAACAAGCCACTGAACTCATCAGCTGATCATAAACTCAAACCAAAAGAATGAAAAGGCGTGTCTTTCTGGAACATCACACCCAAACTAATCTCGACTTGTTGAAATGCTGACAAACCTTGTGCTAGAGCAGTGACTGCATTTCATGAACATGCTCTGAAGTGAGCATCTTGAGATTCATGGGAAACTCGGAAGATGTCTAAGTCAGGTCTGAGAATGTGTGGGTGTCCTTGGCTCCAGACAGCACAGGAGCTGATAAGAACTTGTGTTAATATTTACTTGCAGGTGTCATCAGGATTTTTTTGGTGAGCGCTGTGGTGAACAGTTCATGAAGACTCAAAGGAAGAATGATGTGGCAGACTACTCAAAGACTGTGTTGGTAGTGGTAGCTGTCCTGCTCTCAAGCATCAGCTTCATTACTGTGGTTATCATTGTGATAGTGCAGTAAGTATTATCCTCTTTGGTGTCTGTCTTCCTTAAGTGTGAGCGGGGCCTGTGCTCAATAACCCCAGAATGTGCATGGCTCATCTGAATTACCTTTGTGAAAAGCGTCTGGGAAGGATGAGTTCTTCTCCCAACTTGGATATGTCTGGAGGGTAGAAGCAAGATCTGTGATCCTTATATTGTAAACCAAGAGCCTTTCTGCTCTTGCTACAACCAGGGTAGTTAGAGTGCTGCAGAATATCAGCAGGAAGCCCAGGGAGGAGCATTAATGCTGACACAGCAGTGAGTGCCTTCCCTAATCCTTGTGGAGAAACCTGCAAGCAGCAATGTGGCAGCCTCATGCATGGCTGTTACCCAACAGCTGCATACACAGGTGGAGGCAAGGAAATGGTGCTGTGAGAGTCCATGTGTTAGTGGATGTTGCTGGGCTTAAATGCTTACATTTGGAGTGAAAGCAAATGGGAAACAAATGCTGGTGGTTCCAAATTCTGCTTGCTGTTAATATGAAGGGAACACTATTTCAGCTGAACCAGCTGCTGCAGTTCAGTGTGGTGGGTTGTCAGAATCTGGAGTCCTATTGAGAATAAATTCAAAGAGCTTTTCTGGGTATGTGTTTCAAACCATGTAACAAATGGAATATTGGAACAGTCCTGCAGTTCTGTCACAGTAGCTCCAGCACCGTAAGGCTTGGGATATTGTAGAAACTCCAAGGTTCAGTCTAATTTTAGATCACATCATCTGAATTGGGTACGTGCTGTACCTTTTCCTGCAATTCAGGAAACAAGGCACATGTTTGTCATTTCATTGTTGCCTCATATTTAACTCTGAACTTGAAGAATGCTGGGATGAACACTTGTTCTCTGAACACTGCCTCATTCCTTGCTGCTAGGAGAGATAACCACTTCTGTAGTGATCAAAGAGCAAATGATTATTGGTAGTTTCTGAAGTGCATTTGCTTCATGTTCTGAACTCTCACAAGGTGGGAGCATGTTAATCTGCACCCTCATCCAGAGAAGCTGCTTGGAATAGTCACTAGAAAACACTGGAGAAATTGGGGGGAAATCAGTAAGGGGCTTCCTTATTATGCAGTCAAGGGACAGGGCCTGGATTTGAAGCCTGCAGGGCTCTGCTGTGGAGAGGAGGAAGACGGTGTGGTCTCTGCGGCTATAAGCTAAAGCCACTAGGAAATCTGTCACCCAGAAAATCTCCTGGTGCTTTGCTCAGTCCCAACAATAACCTCTCTTCATCTTGCTCCCTAATCTGGTTTAAATCAAGAAGCTCTGTCTCTGTGAGGCACAAATGTTGACATCTAGTTCAGGGGTTCCTTGATTTTACCAGCAGATACTGCTTGACGCTGAATGCTTAAAAACTGTCTTGCTTGAAACTCCCTGGTGCCAAGGAGTTGCTTGAGGATTCAAAGAACATGCGTCTAAATGCTGCAGAGGATGTGGAGGCTGGTGACAACAGGATGTGCATCAGGGTTCAAAATTATCTCTAACATGCCATAATTCCACAGGGTCAGGAAAAAGTGTCCTCAGTATGAAGAGAAAGAAGAAAGGAAAAAACTCCGACAAGAAAACAGAAATAGCCATGTTGGTGTGTAAATGGGGAGAAAGCAGGTATGGATACTGACTTCAAACATCTTTCAGTCCTTCCAGACTGTATGGGAATTGCATGCTTGTTTTGCAAAGCTAGCTTTGGCTTTTAATGCTCCAAGTGTCTTGAAACACATAGGTTACATGTGAGCAGCTGGCTTGGTTTTCTGGTTTTTCAAAACCACCTTGAGTTGTACAAGTTGTTCAACAGCTCTGTTAAATTTCTGGCTGTGTTAAAGACTGAGTGAGGATGAGAAGCTGTACTGAGATAAGTGGAACTATGAAGAAAAAGTCCTGAATATCTGGACAGAGGCAGATGTAGGGCAGGAAACAGTGGTAGATTCAGTCATGGAAGATGGTGCCACAGCATTGTCACCTCTTAGAAGAAAAGTACTGAGCATTTTCACATCTTTCCTGCAAGGAGAGTTTCAGGAAGTTTCTAGTGCTCAGAAGCTGTGGACCAAAAGAAAGCTGCAAATTCTGTGAGCATCACAGGTAGCCTCTCAGTCAAGTTTCATACTGTCACAGCAACTGAGGCCCAGAGCTCCTTGGTGTATGTACATCGCTTCTGGGAGTGATCTAGTGGATTTTACTGAGCAGGCAAGTGGGTCTCTTCTGAGGCCAAGTGTGTGTAACAGCAGACTCAAGGATCATTACTGAAAAGGAGTTACACTGCAAGCTGAAGAGGAAGCCGTAAAAGATAGTCCTGAAAAATTTTGGCAGAACTATGAAGTTTTGCTTTGCCACATGTCAGCTATAGATATTTTCTAGCTTTCTCTAGTGCCAGTTGGAGGGTTTTGCTCAAAGCTTACTTGAAGCTGAAGAGTATCTGTCCTCAGGTGTGTGCACATCCTTAATCTACCTGCCTTGCTCGTTGGTTTGCCATGGTGCTAGCGCAGGGTGCTCGTGTCTGGGATGGTGATTAATGTGCCTGGTCTGCCTGTTACAGAACACTTCCAAAGTGGCCATTGCCAAGCTGCGGGGTACCTCTGGCTACCTGACACATCCACCTGGACACTGTGGGCTGGAGCTGTTGCCACTAAGCCCTGATTCATCAAGAGAGAGGCTGCTGCAAGGAGATGTCAACAGGACACTTGCTGCTGAATCTCTTGCTGAGGAGACCAGTTATCACTGCATCTTGGCACAACGATGTGGAAGGAGCTGGCTCGCTAGGGGACAGGACCTGTTGTCAAGACCTGCTAGAGACTACTGCTACTGAGCCTTCTGTCTCTGTGCGAGAGCTCCAGTCTCGGCTGTTGTGTGGATGGACTTTGTTCTCTTAGCAAGTCTCCTTTGGCAGCTCTAGCTCTAAGGGGGAGAACCTGTTGCTGCTTTCAGGAATGGATGGAAGGGAGAAAATTCCCTTCCTTCCCTCTACCAAAGTGAAAAAGGGAAGAGGTTGGGATGTCTTCTCTCCCCAAACCTCAGTGGATGAAAAACCTAATTCTGTTGTCACTGTGCTCCATGTCCATATTGGCTTCCAAGAGCTTCATCTGCAGTTGTGATTTGCAGGGTGTTGGTGACAGATCTTTGTCAGCCACACTTGGGTTCTGTTACTGTGTGTGTGGAAGTAATCCCTCCGAGTTCTGTAGGACTCGTGGTGTGAGTGGAGCTATCCATTTGCGTGTGTGCTAGCCCAAGTTAAAACTAGTCTCCTCAGGATGCTGAGACAGTAGATGCAAGACCTGAAGCTTTGCATCTAAAGGAAAAGATCCATACTCAAACCAACAGATAAGGCTGGACCATCTCTTCTAAACACAAAGCTACTTCTGTTAAACAGATACTTGTTGCTGCTTTAAGCAGTGCTTAAATATAAAATGTTTCACATCAGATCCTGTCAGTTGAACTTGACTAAGAATTTAATTCAGGCACTGATGCTTTGCAAGCAGTGGTCTCTTGTGCTCTGCCTTCAGGTGTGAAGAACTCATTTTACCTCAATCTTTTCTGACCCAAGTGTCCTTGGTTTCTTAACTGTCCATGTAGTCTTGAGCACAGAGTATTATTTGAGTTCAGTTTCTGCTTGAAGAGCAATTGTGTTCTGTATAAACAGAGCAGAATTCTTCTGGTAGCACCATTAATTGTCAAGTTATATCTGTAAATGTGTAAATATTTATTACTGTATTTAATATTTAATGTTTCCATAACAAACTTATTTATTTTATAATTAAACTTTTTACATAACCTAATCATGGTAAGATTTTTTTTCTTGCTCTCAGGAGTACATGTAAACACTTGAAATTAGAGCCTGGTTTCTCCTCAAAGCAAGAATTTCAGCACTTGGGAGCATGAAGTACTGCTCTGAAGAACTGTAGCCATGTGTCAGGTATGGGCTTGGTGCTCTTACAAGAGTGCAAGCTGTTTATAAACAAAATGTAGAAATGCAAGTACCTGTTTGGGTAAGAAATCCATTTCATTCAGCTACAAGGGATCTAGTTACTGAATTAGGGAGAAGTTAAGTCAACCATCTCATTGGCAGAGAAACTTCAAACTGAGGTTTGAGCCGATGTTGTAGCCCCTTGCACTTGAGTCGAGAGTTGGAATATTGAATGGCAAGAGCCTTTGATCTCTGTGCAGTCCAAGAGAATTTGGACAGCAGCTTGAAACCTGGTCTTAAATAAATAAGGAAAAGCAGGATAGCCTCAGGCCAGTTACTCCCTAAGCAGAAATGGAGCCTTGGCCTCCACTGTCTGCTTGGAATTTTTCTTCCTTGGTGTTTATTAGCCCAACTATGGGCTAATGTTCCCTCTAAGCACTTCTAGCAGTGAGCTGAGGTCTCAGTTCAGAGTTGCCTAAAAAAAAAAAAAAGTTTCAAGGAGGAGAGTTTGGCTTTATATGGTTAAAAAGAAGGGGATGGAGAAGATTGTTTTGAGGCCCTTTTTTTCATAAGCATCTTCAAGAGGTGTTGATGGCTGGGGCTTAGCTTGAAGCAGAGCTGGGAAAAAAACCCCAGCCATCAGTTTTATTTAGGATGCAGGTTGTATATCCAGTGTAGGACTAGAGCTTAGTCCTGCCTGGAGTTGCTGAGATGCTTTGACCTCCTGAGTTGGCCAGGGAGTTCCCAGGCTCTGAGAGCAGCCTGTATGGTATGTAGCTGAGGTACAGGTAAGGTATTGCAACATCCCTTGGGAAGATTGCAAGACTTCATTCCAGGGAACTTGCTTCATTACCAAAGTAAACAGCATTTCTCCAAGTGGCTTTTCCACAGACATTTGCTATTAGAGCTCTGGCAAGAAAAGCTGTTTCTGTCGGTCCTGCCAAGATTTTTTTGCTTTGGAGTAAACAAACTTGATCTCAGTGGTAACCAAGCCATGGCCTAGTGAGACTAAGGATGGATTATAACTCCCTTTTAAAAGCCATTAGATTCTTCTCCAGAAACTTTCTCTCTCTAGTCTGCATTTTGGGGGAAGTAACAAGTTGTTTACTTGTTAAGCTAAACCAACACTACTGTGGGAAACAGAGCTGTTCTCCCCCTTCCCTCCCCAGCTTTGAAGCCTGACAGGAGTGGAGCTACCAGTGTAAGTTGTAGATTCCATCTATTGTGTACTTTTAATGCCCTGATTACTGAGTGGGCTGGAAAGTACTGTCCAAAAATAAGGAATTAGGAACTGGAGAGGCAACAGCGGAGGGCAGACTTCACAGAAGGCTTGCTACTCTCTAAGGATTTAGGTTACAGCCAGGTTTCTGAGAGGTTGTGTGGCCACCAACTCCACTGCAGAGCTCTTCTTTGTGCTTTGCTCTTGGTCAGTCACATCCAGCACTGCTGTAGCTCTTGCTAGCAGAGCTTTGCTCTGCCTAAGAGATGATGCAGTCTCGTGCAGGGCAGGGAACTGCTGGTGTTCCCTGTGGTGGCTTGGAACTGTTTTCTGTGTTTGGGAAATTTAGTGCAGGGAACTGAGGGCGAATCTCCCTGCCCATGAATGGCATACATAATTATAGATCCAGAATTGATGTATATAAGAAAGTAAAAATTCCCTTCATTATGCTTTAATCAATTACAAGTTCTAGCAAGCAGTAATGTGTTTCTTCTACTATAGCCCTGGCTAATAACAGCCTGCTCCAAGCTTCCAAATAGAAGTGTGATGCACAAGCACCATCTAGACCTACAGTGCCCAGTGGGCTGATTGGTTAAAAGAACCCGTGATGGATGGATGGAACTGTGTGTCTGGAAGTCTCTTGCTGTCCAAGGATGCTGTGCTTGTGTGACAAGAAAATCTGATTTGCTGCAAGGCAAGGGCAAACATAATTTTTGTTGATCCTGCACAGCCAGGGCTGTTCTTCAGGATGTACATCATCTGGCTTTTGACCTTCTTCCCTTGCCATGGAGTTACCTTGGTTTCACTTAACATGCCTGGATTTCTGGTTGCACATCTTATTAATAAGTTATGCCTCAAGATTTTTCTTGACCTTCCACTGACAGTGCTCCTTGGAGAGGAGTGCATCTGTGTCCTTCTCACTTGTAGCTGCTTCAGCTGAGACCTGAGGGAGGAGCCTCATGTGCTTGCACAATTTTCTGCACACAGGGTTGATTTGGCAAGGTATTTTTGATATCCAGATCAGTATCCAGGGATAATGTGATGGTCATACCTTCTTGCACAATTCCTTCATCTTTCCTGAACGTTTTGTGCTTTGTGACTATTGTTGAAAGAACGATAGCTCATCATGGTGTTATCTATTGTGCACCTAATGGAGCTTTTCAGTGTTTGCAGTTGTCTTTGACTAGGGAGCTTCCTGTCTCCTTCTGGACTTAGCTTCCCTCCTCCTGCCCACCCCCCAGTATGCCCCTTTTCCCTTAGAGCTTAGTAGCAGGTGTTACTTTGAATTTAAGAAGTTCTCCTTGGTAAATCCAGATGTATGTGGACATCTGTAAAGGTGTTTGTACTGTCAGCAATCCAAGATAGCTGTGCAGTGGTTTGCTTCACCTACATTTGAGTAGTCTGATGCCATTTCCAATAACTGGTATAAAGGTTTGAGTCCTTAAAAGACTTTGGGTGTTTTTTATAGCAATATACTTATCTAGCACTACTGACACTTTAGTAAACTCCCTGAGCAAACAACATGCCTGAAAGCAAGGGACATCTGTGAACTGGGACAGATGTTTGCCTGTCTTTGGAGGGGGTTTCTTGATGTGCTAACGGTATGTCCCACTTGAGAGAACAATCCTGCACTCACCTGGCTCTTGAGGCATTCTCTTGGGTAGGAAGCCATGGTGGCATGTCCTTGGTGGCTGCTGAATGCAGTGAGTGAGCATATGCAAGGAGCAAGGGCTGCTTTTTGCTGTCACTGCTGGATTCTGCTCACATGAGACAGTTCAGTGGATAGAAGGGTCAGACAGTCCTTAATGAGCAAACCTAGCTTCCTTCTCATTTTGTGAATAAAGATGTGCATACCTATCGTTCCTCTGCTGGTTACACCTTTCATGAGCCAGTAATCCTCGTTTGCTGCAGGTCTTTGTCCATGACTCGGGAGTCGCTCGGCTGAGACAGCTACGCCTGAGAGTGTCAGAGGGAAGCAGCTATTGTTTGCTTTCTGTATAAGCCCACAGCCAAGGAAGCAGGATTTGTGCCTTCTTCAACCAAACATCTTTGAGGTAGCACTTTCTAAGTCCAAAGTAGACAAATGCTTTCAGAATGCATTTTGCTAGTAAGGACAGTCAGTGCATCCTTTTTGAGAAAGAACAAGTTTTCATTTATAGGCTTTTTGTGTCAAGACATATCTTTTTGCATATGGTTCAGAAATATAGCCAATTCTCAGCTCAGCATTTTTTGACTGAAATAATGCAGTCTGTTCTCTTTGCATCTTGGGACAAAAAACAAAGCTAAATAGTCTGGGAGTCTGATCTAATCCAGCATTTCCAATATGTCTTAACCTAGATGTCATACCCTCGTTCCAACATCATGCACCCTAATTCAGGGAACATTGTCATCGCTTCTAACTGCCTTTGCATTCCTGCCTTTTGATGCTTTGTTCCAGACCTTGGAAAATAGTTTCTTTCTTTGAGTGTGTTTTTTTCCTTATACTGCTGCAATGAATTTATATTTCAGCATCAGATAGCAGTCAGAGGCTGGATTGGTTTGTGGGTGGTGCTGCAAACTTGCTATTCTTCCTGAGGATAAAAAACTGCTGCTGATGTTGTACCATTAGTTGCATTCTTTTTGCTCAGGAAAGGAAATCTTTTCAGCACTGCAGGTAACCAGTTAAAAAAGAAAAGTGGAAACAGAAATTACTTTTAGAAATTTAAAGTGAGGAATATATTTTAAAATGTCTATATTAGAGTGTCCACAGCTCCTGTCAGTGCAGGTTGTAGTATCTCAGCAAAATCTCAGACAGGCCAATGTCTTGTCAGGTCTCCCTTCCTCTCCTTGCATCCCTGCTGGGATGGTAATGTGAATTGTTGGTGACTGAACAAGGGCTGAGCCTGGTCCCAGGTTTTACCCACAAGACTGCCCTTTTCTTGCATTGTTTGCCTTCACGTTTCTAAGTAGTGTCATTTATGTTCAGAAATTATTAAAGGTGCACACAGCAAATGCAGGTGAAGAGTTTCAAATGAAACTTCCAGGAGTAATTTGGGTACGTAGAGAGTTTGTGTGGCTCCCATTGATACTTGTCTGCATTGCTTTCAGACTGTATCTGTCTCCTTGCAGTTGAAAGGCACTTCCCTGCCTTATGCCTGGGGATGATTACTGTTGGGCATGAAAGGCAGACATCTCCTGGGTGGAGCAGAGCAGAGCAAAACCAACAGGCATTAGGGCAACAAACGTTCTGTCAGGTCTCGGTCCCCCTCATTTATGATGAAAGCTTTTCAAATATATGCACAGTAGTGATGTGTGTCAATCCTCTGAGATGTTCTAGGGAAGCGCTGTAGCACGTTGCCTGAAAAAGACAGCAGTGGTTGGGATTTCAGCTGGAAAGAGTGGGAGGGAAGGATAGGGCAGCAGGGTCGAGCAAAATGGACCAGAGTAAGGACAAGATTTGAACCACTTCTCTCATACCATAGGCATAGCAAGGGAATACTAAGGCATATTAAGGAATGACCTCTGTGCTGTCTAATTGCACATCATTGTGCCAGTGCATACCAGTTCCAGGGCCTTTTACAGGCTCAGTGGGAAGCATCTATTCCCTTTCTGCACTGGGAGAGAGACTAGAAGGAAAACTGATACAGTGATGTGTGCTGTGGCAGGGATAAAACCAGAAACAATTCACAAACCTTTGGGAAGCTTGAATTAGCAGCAGTAAGAAGAAAAGGATCCCCCCCAGAATGGCTGCACACTTGTTTTTCTCAGTCACATTCACAGTCTTATAAGGTTATGAGACATCATGTAGAAAAGATAGGGTGCTGTTAGCTACGCAGCCATGCCTTTAAAAGATAAAGTTAAGATTTGAAAGAAGACATGAGGTCCACAGACAAAATTGCTCATCCATTTTTCAAACCTCTAATTAGGTGCACAGAAGCTGCTGTTGTAGATGCAAGCTTGGTGACAGTACCTGCAAAAAGATAGCCAGTGGAATTTTGTGTGGGAATGTCTTTCTGCAGATGTGAAGGGATTTCTGCTCATAGTGGAAGATAGGCAATGACCGCTTTTATGTTTGGTCCTTGGTTTACTATTAAAAAAAAAAAAAAAGGGAAAAAAGAACATTAGCACTTCTTCTCTGTTCTGTGTCCATCCCAACAACGCAGACTGGAATTGAACTGGTTTTTCTGTGGGCTGACATGATTTCCATAAAGGAATCACTTACTGCAATGCTAATGAGCAAGCAGTGCAAGACTCAACAACATGTGTCTGTTAGCAAAACTGTCACAGGAAAAGTTGGTACAGGGGTTGAACAGTGCTGGTGGGGTGCTTGGTCAGCATCAGCCCTATCTCACCTGGGTCCTAGAAACATCAGCCTAAGTTTTGTCATGGATTTAGTGGGAACTCAAGGAAAACAGCATGTTCAGAAGATCCCATCTTTTTGCTGGGGTCTGAAAAATTCTGCTTGAAGACAGGATTAAAGCATTTAATAATTCTTTCTGTTGAAGATTATCTTGGCTTGTGCAAAAAGGACCTTTCATTCAGAAGGCATCTATAGGTAACTGAGGCCTTGTCAGTGCATCAAGAATATTGTTTGAACACGTGGCTTGAATTTGCATCTTTCTGTCTCCTAAAACCTTGTTTCTGGTTTTACCTGGTTCTGAGTGTACTTAAATAATGCTCACTGTTAGGCTGTTTCATCTTCAGGATGTGTTTCAGTCCCTGCTTTGGTGCAGAGCATGTGACATAAAGCTGTTACACACTGAATCCTGAGTGGGTGTAGCCTGAGTGTTGCCACTGAAATAACTCCGTGCTTTTCCGTCTCACACCATGTTTCACAAGAGTCTCTAAATGAATCCCACTCAGACATCCCAAGTGATTGCATTACAGTTCAACACTATGATTCAACATCCACAGTCTTACTGGTGCTGGGGAGATGCTCCACAGAATGGTAAACTCACAGCAGAACAAGGCAGCTTGTGTTTTCTTGGGAGGAGCCAATTAATAATATTATCTTTATCAAGAGTTCCCACCTGTAATGAAGGCCGAAAGCCTTTTGTCCCCTTGCTCAAATTTCATCACAGCCATCCCCTGGGCTCGGTGTGCAAGCCAGTCTAGAGGGAGCTCTTTGGAAAGTAGCCAGCTGGTCTGCCAGGAGATTGGATCCAGTTGCATCAGCATGAGAGCAGGAATGCTCCCAGGGCTGGCGGGACCTGTCCTAACTAGTTTTCCAAAGCTCCTCCCACAAGAGCTCCTGCAAAGACATCCACTTACCTCACCAAAAGCTGGGTGATAGAACGATCGTGAAAGTAGAACAGCTGTTGCCTGGCAAAGCAGAGAAGGTTAACCTTTCTCTGGGTTCCCAAGTTGGGGACAGCATGAAGTGATAAGTGAAACAGCACAAAAGTGCTATCAAGGCATACTGTCTTAACTGTAGGACTATCAGAGACTAACATCTATCAAAACAAGGATGAGCCAGACCCTTGTTTAGTAGAAGATTAGATCAATTGGTCTGTGATGATTAACAGCCGATGCTGCAGATAATTTTATGGAAAGCACTCCAGCCTTTCAGAAGGGTCATCTCGGACCCACTGCTTTGTGCAGGGTTATCAGTGCTTATGATTTTACTGTAAGCCTTTCTGTCAGCCATGGTGCTTCATCGAGGAAACAGTTGTAGCTTTTGGGTTTTTTATGTGAACGGTGTTTTGGTGTGAAGCTTTGTGGGAGCTTGAAGTTTTGGGGTTTTTTACTTAAGAGTCATGCATATCAGGCCTGAGTATCTACAGTTGCCTGGTACTGTGAGGCACTCCCTTCAGGGGCCAGTCCCTGGAGATGCTTAATTACACAAAGGACTGGCTTCTGGCATGGAGGCATGGCCTGGGAACCTAAAGTTTCATGTACTTCTTTGGAGCAAGGGCATTTATTTATGGCCCCTAGGATGAATAGGGATGGAGGGGATGGAGTTCAGTGTATGACCCAAATATTACTATAAAGACTTTAGGAAATAGTGAGACTTAACTTTATTTCCTCTCCTAATTTTGAGTCAGTGTCATGATATGGGAGGTCTGTCTGCCAACTGTAGCATGGCTTAAGCTGGGAGCCAGAGACCATGAATGAGAAGTCAGCAGCAGCAAAGTTTCCATCTCTGATCCCCGCAGCACGGGAGCAGGATATGGGCTGACATTCCAGCCCAGCTGATCGCGTGTGCTCTGAAGGAAGTAGGACAGGCAGCAGACAAACCCTCAGGCCTGTTTATGAAATATTCCTGTACAGTAGCTCCCAAAGTGAAGTTTAGGGAGACTCACCAGGGGAGAGGGGAGCAGGAAGCAGGAGAAGGGAGGCTGTTAACTAAAGCCACGACCTATGCAAAAAGAAGCCTGACAATTCTTTCTTCACCCCCCCTACCTTGCTAATGACTGCTGGAAAAGCTTTCTCCAATGCAAAGCGTCTGAGATGACTTTGTAGCACAGAGAACAGTGATTAAACAGATGGTGTCACCCAGGAGCACGGCTGAGCGCAGCTTGTACATGTCTTGGGGAGAAACAGGATATGCCACACAGGAGAGTACTTTGCATTGGGTTGCTGTGCCCACACACCTTCTGCATGACCTGGTGTGGCGTGTCTGCCTGCCTGCCCTCCCAGAGTGCGCTCACTCACAGCCCACAGCCACAGCACTGTGCTCACATGGCTCACTGCAACACAGAGGCCTGGCTGATGCCACTGGGGGCACAGAGCACTGGGGTACTGGGCACGAGAGATCCACTGGAGGTGGTTTTTTCTATACTGCTCTGCTGGGAAGGTTTCATCCTGCTTAGAGAATAGCCTCCTGGTACCGCTTGTTCTTCCTTGCTGTGTCTCTCTGTGGGCACTGTGTGTGTGAATAGCTGTTCCCCCCAATACATATGCCCTTACAAGCTGTCTTTCCTCAGGAATCCCGACCTTCTGCTTTCCCTTCCCTAAGAAGCTGAGATTGGTGATACTTCACACTTCTAATCATCCTTTTCTCAGCACCCTTGTCAGATCCATGAAATCTGCTGTGCTGTCTCGGAGAATCCCCCCAGCTAAGCAGAGAATTCATCCTTGGCATGGACAAAGACCTGACAATTTTTGGATATCCTTTGAGCCTCAGGTCTGTTTGCACGTTTCTAACTGCCATGATTAATTTGTGGCCACTGAGAGTCTTGTTAGTGTAACAGCACTGCCCTGATGTCCTGACCCAGCTGCAGTGGGATGATGATGCCCCTCCAGGACCTCTTTACTGTCTCCTTCAGGATCGTGTTCTGTAAGCTGTTCCTGGCTTTTCAACCAACACTGTGTGCTCTTGGCTGTTGTGGTGAGGGACATTTGGCTGGAGGTTCCAGTGACGTGTAGGCAGGTCTTGCAGTGTCTGAGGTGTTACTTCTCCCTGTGGAGCCTTTCTTGAAGAGGTTGAGCAACCAAGACCTCACCACACTGGAGCAGGCACACTTTGTGACCTCCTTTTACAGCTGTAGGAAACCAGCAGCAAGGCAATGACCACTGCCTCATGCTTCTGTCAGCCCTCATGGCTCCTCTGGTGCTCATGGAATTTATAACTTCCAGTGCATAAACCAGCACTAGTCTGTCCTTTCTAAGCAATATTAGTCTGATCAACTATTGAGCCTTAAAGGTTTTTCCAACAGAATCAGAAAATACTAGGAGTACAGGAGTTAATCTGCAGATTTCATCCTGCTCTGCATAGCCTCCCAGAAATGTTTCTATCCTCCTTTGGCCAGGTGAGAGCCAAATTCTCTATCAGTGACATACCTTCAATACAGAACTGTTTCTTCTCCACCTCCCACCAGATGAGGTGTGAGCTGCAGTGTACAAAGGAGGCACTGAGCCAGGCTTGGAAAGATGATCTCCCTGTTCATATTGTCTTCCTGACACAATCCCACACCTTCCTCCCAGTGCTGCTGCAACCAAAGTGTGGTTGCCTGCTAGTCACAGCCGTATTAGTAAGAAAGGCCCAGCTGTCAGAGTATAGCCCACAGAAGAGAGAGCCCAGGTGAAGGTCTCAGTCAGCTCTGGCCTTTCTCAGAGGTGTCTCCTGCAGCTCTGGAGGATTTTTAGTGAGTCAATGGAAAACAGGAGGTAAAGAGAATTTGCTCTGAGAAATGCCATGCAATCATCTATTCCTAGACTGCTGCTGTGGGTTTGCTTCTTTCTGTGCTACCAAGACAATGTATAAAGGCTCTGCAACTCGTTCTCACCCATCCACTATTTCAGGATCTAGGTGTATCTACTTAGTAGCGAAAATTTATATAGGTTAATTCCCACACTCCCAATGAATGAATCATTAAGGGAACAAAGAAAGGTGCCTCCTTTAAAGTATCACTGCCACCTGCATTATGAACATACGCCCAGGTTTACCTGTACGTATTTAACCCCTTATCGGAGCAAGTAAGTGACAGTCAGCTCTGGCACTGGCTGCACCTCTGACATGGATGGCAGGAGGAAACATGTTCTTGCACTTGGAAGTGATGTGTGAAACCAAAAGAAAGCTGAAAAAATCCCTCAAACCCCCATCTAGAGAAGTTGAGTATAAAACTACACCTGGCCAGAGATATGTCCCACCTCCCACACCCTTTCCAGACCTATTGAGGAGGAGTGATACTCTGCATCTGCTTAGCATCTGGTAAAACTGAGCTGGAAAAGTGTCCCTCCCACTAGGAAAGCATGAAAGCTTCCTTGCCTAGTAGCTGATGAGCACTTGGAGGGGTGTAGCTGACGGTCCAAGCCAAAGGATGCAGTAACTTCCCAGTAGAGCAAATTGTTTCCTCCTGGATGCAAGTAAGAACAGCATCCCTTTCAGCTGAGAGCTGCATTTTGGCTCGAGCTGCAAGGAGGAGGAAGGGGACGGCTCTATCTCCTGTGTGTTTTTTCCACATGGTTGGGTTGTCAGTGTACAGTCTGAAAGAGGTGTGCCCCAAGGATTCAAAAGGAGATAAGCCACTGAACTGTATTAGCACATGAAAGAAAAAACGGTGGGAGCTTCCAAAGGATGGCAGAGGTTCAAAACTTGCTCACAGAAGCACATAGTTGTGGATGATTACTGCAGCACACTCCTCCAGCCAGAGGCGTGGACACGTAGCATGAGATGAGAACGGAGCACAAAGTGATTAATGTCAGTGCCATTCTTAGTAGGGAATCCTATTTTTAGTGCGGATTGGCTTGGAATATGCATTTGAAATCAAAGAGCCACTGAAAAAAGAACTCCAGAAAAAGGCACTGACTGCAAAGATCAAAGTTTAGCTTTCCTCTAAAGTGACCTTGAGACACATGATGGGAGACACTGAATGATGTCGGCCCTTTGGTCCAGTGCTCTGTACCGGTGCTGTCCCATTCCCCTTCCTTTCAGGCATCATTAGAGTCAGGATCCTGGGCTTCTCTTTTGGCCTCTGCACTCTGAAATCCAATGAAGAGCACTTGAGGAGAAGAAAGAAGCACTCCAAGGAGCTCCAGAACTCAAATGAGAGCCACATAAGTAAAACGGATACTGTCTGTCACAGTGACTCAGAAACTGATTGTTTGGCTGATGGTTTGTATGTGTGTTGCAGACATGGCTGTGATTTCTGAAGAATTAATGCCCTGACTCACCTGTAGGACATCTAGAAATCCTGGGCAAATATCCAGAGGCCTCAAATTCTGCATGGACACCATTTTCTAGCAGAAAAGGAGGAACAAACTGTGGAAACCCTGGGAATCAGTGGCACCTACTGTGCACTTGCTGCTCCAACTGTTTCACTTTGCTTCAATTAACCTAGAAGTGTCTTTTCCTCTTCTGGCTTTTCATAGTCCTTTAGTGTAAACAACAACAAAAATCATTTTCCATTGTCATATTGGAGCGTGTCTGACATCCAGGGCACCTTTCAGAGTGACATTTGCAGCTGTTTGCATGTTGAAGGTAGAGGGATCTCAGAGCTGGTTGAATACACTCTGGAAAGTCTGTGGTGGAGAGGGAAGGGCTTGGGGTCTTCTTGTTTGGTTTTCCCTTTGCTGTACAATATCAGAGGTACTATTTGGGTTTTCTCCTCTTTTCTAATTTTGGGACATGGCACAAAATTAGGAAGTGTAGTCAGATCTGGCAGCCACAAACCCTGTAGGGAGCACAGCCAATGTGCTGTGCTGCTCAGGGTTAGCAGCAAGGACCCCAAGTGACCTCCCTGCTGTCAGCAAATGCAGCTGAGACAGCTCAGTTCACGTGAGAAGGTTCAGGTATGTGAAACAATGGGTGTGATCTGAAGGCTTGTGTGTTTGTTTTAGAGGTAAAGAAAAACAGCGTAATATTCGCGTTGTTTTTCTTTGATTAACATATAATTTCACATGGGGAGACTGCAGGGGAAATCCTGCCCTGGGATCAGCAGTGAGGGTTATTGGTAAAGTACCTGGCTTTAGTAAAGTACCAGTGGCTGCTGATCTGACTGTGATTACAGGTGAGAGGTTTTTTGGGGAGCATGCTGCTTTTCTTTCATCTGATCACAATGGCTGTCTAGTAGATCTGTGAAGTTAGTCCAGGGAGAAACAAATGTTGCAGTAAGGTCTAATTTCAGTCTTTTCAGTACAAAAATCTTGTAATTACTTTTAAAATGATCAGGTTTTAAATCTTGTTATTTTTCATTTCCTGTAAAAAGAAAAAAAAAATCACTCACAGAAAGAGAGTTATTTGTTCTGAATAAAAGATGACATTTTGTTTAACCTGGAGTTTTGTGTTTGGGAGTGTTTTCACTTGGCTAAGGTCACAAGAGAATAACTACCATGAAGTGAGAGTTCTCCAGGCTGCCTGGTGGGGACAGGGCACCAAGGATGCGTGCGCAGGTACCTGCCTGCTTGTTCTCTCTGCTCTGCACATTATTGAAGATATCTTTGTTTGCAGTAAGGTGACTTAGGTGCATGGCTTTGTCCTTGCTGCTTACCCACCCAAACACACCTCAAAGTACAATGCAAGTGACTATAAATAGTTTGGGATCCTTTAAGGCAAAATACAGGTGCAGCGTAACCACATCGTTTGGTCCAAGTTTCACAGATGACAGCAGAAGTCCTACTGAAATCTTTGGTTTTCCAAAGCCAGGAGCACACCACCTAATTGTGGTGTTTCCCCATTGATCTCCACAGGGCAGAGTTGGGCCCAGGCTGAAGACTACTGACAATGCTGCTCTGCAGCTGTGGATCTGGTCCCATCACCTCCTGTGAACTCACTGATGTCTCACCACTGTAAGAGACACCAAGATCTGGCAGCTCTGCTCACCTCCAGTGTAAGTGCTTAACAGATACCCATTGGGAAACAAGTATACAGCATAGCTGCAGAAAAGGCTGGTGCTCTTACTAACAAATACTGTCAACATTTCATGAAGTTCCTGTTCTCTGTTGGGGAGGCAGGGAAGTACATGTAGATAACAGCACTCATGTTTGGGTTTATCTGGGCATTTTGCAGCCTACTCCAGCCTGATGTTTGTTTGTTCTTTGTTTCCCCTGTGGTTGTGTCTGTGTGCAAATCCCTGGGGTTTTTGAGATGTACTCCAGGAATGTGGTGAGTGAGAGGACCAAGCCTGGCTGGGAGGACAGAAGAAGTTTTTAATGGGCTCGTGGTTTCAGCAGGAGACAGTGAAGACCTGCCATGAGTGTGGGTGTGGAGGAAATATGTCAAGATTCTGAGCCAGGGCTGGGTGCCACTGAAAAGCAGGGAAAGCAGAAGTAGAGTTGGTATGGTCTTGGTGAAGCCACCTGACAAGTACATCTGAGGTGGAGCAATCACAAGCCCTGTAAGGCCAGCCCACAGAAAAGGAGTAAGGTAGTGAAGAGGTAGAGACTGCAGAGATGGGCAGAGTTAGGAATGATGCCCCTGCCTGCCAGGGCCAGGCTGCTCTTGTGCAGCCCAGAAGTTGGGCTTTTCTGCTGGCTTCAACTTAGAAGTGGAAGGAGAAGGTGTTTTGTGCACAAGCAAGCTCCACCTGTAAATGTCAAAGCATTCAATTTTTGCTGGACTAACCTGGATGTGTCAATGTTGCTGAGGTGCTGCCTGGCCTTCCTCTGCTCTAAGGGCTGAACTATGCAGCCAGGCTGTTTTTTACACTGCTGCAAACAGACAGCTATGAGTGGTCTGAATGTCCTGCAAGAAGAAGATCAAAGGCTCTGCCCAGCTACAGGTTGAAATAAGGCCTTGGTCCTGGTCAAGCAAAACCATTTGATTGGGCTCAAACTAACCCCAAACAAATATTCTGGGAACATTAGCATACTGTGAGGCAGTGAAGGAGTTGCTTGACTTCCTTTTCTTCTCTGCCTCCCTTGTATATTTGCAAAAGAAGGTCTTATTCAGAAGAAAGGAATGAGGAAAAAGTATAAGACATGATCTCCTGATATTAATGACAGGGCCCGTCCTATAGAAAGACTCATGCTTTTCCACTGGAGAAGTTGTGTGGGTCTTGGAAGAATAAGATAAGTTAATAATTGTGGCTGGAGCTAGGCAATGAATGAGCTGTGAAACCCCCAGCCCCTTTCCACATAAATGGGAAGAACCCAAAACTTTTCCTAAGTTGTTGCAAAGTGTGTAATGAGAGGCCATTCAGAATGTGGGTGATGGAGCAGGCAGGCTGTGGAATCCTGTTTCAGTGCAAGTCTGTGTATGGGAATTTGGTCTCCCTGGGACCTACCTGAGCTGTGCAGGTACACTTTGCTGAAGATACTCACAAGCATCGTATGGGTTTTGTGCTGTTTTACTTTCCCAGGACCAGTAGATTCTGTGCTGGCCAAGGACTCTGCAGTTGTCCAGGTTTTGGGCTATTTTCTCTTTCTGGATCTGAAATCTGTCTACAATAGAATTGCATGCAGTAGCACCTCTGTATCTCAGGATGCTTATGGGCACTCTCCCACACGTGTCTGCAGACACGACTTGTCTGTGTCACAGGCTGAACCCGGGGATGGAAAGGCCCTGTGTGCCCTGTAACAACATGAACACTTTCTAGCCTGGTCATGGTTCTGCTCTTCTGCCAAGATGCTGGGCCTTGCTTACAGAGAATGAGCAGGGAGGTGTATGGGGACTGGCTGGCCTCACCCCTCCAGAACAGCCCCCAGGAGCCACGAAGAGCTGGTGATAGCTCCAGTGAACAAAGTCAGGAACAGGTCCCTTGTTCCTTTATCCTGTCTTTACTGAGATATTTCAGGCATGCACGATATAATGACAGTGTGCTGCAGCCCAAAGGTGTGGTGGAAAATCTGGTTAAGCACGCTGGCTGAGCTGCTCTGTGGATCCTTGGCTGGGACATGCTGTAAGGCACAGCTCAGCACTGTTAGCACAGGAAAGACAAGAGCTGCTTCTGTCTCACTTCAGCCTGAAGAAACCACATTTTTCCATTTTGATTTTTCCATCAGCTCTTGCATCACTACGTAAGTGCTTGGCTGTGTGTTTGTATTTCTAGCTGTTAGGTACTATCTCATTTTTTACTATGATCATCTCTTGAAGGCCCATTTATACAGATCCACTTGTCTTCTTCAGATGCAGCTTTTGGAGGCAAGTCATTCTCTCTCTGCTGCACTGCCTCTCTAGACTCACACTGCTGTGTCTCCCTTACCTCAACTGACACGCTTCAGTGCAAGTCAAGTCAATATTAAGCCAGGTTTTCCCACAGCAGTACATTGCTTTATGTGCATTGCTTGCCTCCTTGTTATCGTCTCTGACCCAAGGCACCTGACCACAGCAGGCATAAGGTCCCCAAAATCACATGTTCCCATGCTGTACCTTGCAGAGGGATTGGCAGGGCACAGTCAGAAATGTTGCCCTCCGAGGTATATTAGGGATGATGGAGATCAAAGATGGGAATATGGACTTGCTATGTTATTCAATTAAAGCAAAGTCTAGCAGGGAAATCCAGTGGCTTCATTTGCTCTGTTGGGTAAAAATTCAGAAAGGAAAAAACATCTTTTCTTTTCACAAACTCATCAGTTTGTGATTTCCTTGGAAGAATGACTTGTGAGTCTGCAGAAATTGCATTTGCAATGACAGCTGCTAAAACATAAGGATTTTACACTTACAACCACTAAGAATTTTTGAACAAAGATTTTTGAACAAAGGAGAATAAATGAAACAGAGAGAAGGTGAATATACCAGTCTTCTTGCCTTGCAGTCTGGCCTGGTGACTCTGATGTTTCCTTTCATAATAGCTGCAAGTCCAGTGTGGGTTGGTGTTAGATTTGGGCCAGGGAGCAAGGCCAGCTGTGCCAGAGACACACCTCTCCCCTTTTCTGCTGCCTGCCCTCTGCTGTGTGACAGCTGGGGGCTCATTCCTGGAGGATATGGCGGAGGCGCATGGCATCCCCGCAGACAGGGCTGTGTGAGGAGATCAGAGCGACTCAGATAAAGATCATAGATATAGCTGACTCCATTAACTTCCTTAGGCTTCTTCTAAAGACTGCTGGGTCTCCGTGGCTGTGTGTTTTTGGGCTGCTCCACCATCTGAGAGTGAGAAATCCAAGCCTCCTCTCTCCTGGGACTTGGGAGGAGTGCTTCTTGTTCTTGTGATTGTGATTTTCTGTGCATGAAAACCTTCTGGAGGAGCAGAATCACAACTCCTGGACCCACTGGCTGGCATGGGTTTTATTACTCCTTTCAGCTTCCTCGTTGTCTCAGTTTCTGTTCCTGCAAAATGAGATTAATCATCTTTGTCTTGTAAGCTCTTTCTTGGAAGAGGAAAAGGATGAGAACGCAGAGAGGCATTGGTGCTGGAGTAACACACTTGGTGCCCAGCAAGGATGCAGTTACTCGCAGAGGCTGCACTGAGAAACAGGAGTCGATTCCCTGTGCTGCCAGGTGCTGGTTTCGTATCTGTATCTTAAGAGCTACCCTTTTTGCTGTCTTGCCCTAGGAAGACTGTCTCTCCCTCTGTAAACACACCTAAGTATTCGCATGGGGGAGAGTGGCCCACATCAGCATTCCTTACTATGTGATCTTTCTTTTGATCAGCCTTAATATTTTTTTACCTTCCTCTTCTTGAGCACTCAGGGCCCTTCCCACCTGGGCGCTGTGAGCTGTTCATGCAGAATTGTTCATGCCCTTTACTCTGATATGTCTTTACTTAAGCCACCAGAGTGAACATGGGTGACAGGAAAAGGGAAGAACAATACCCAAGCAGCAAAGGAGGCTTGGAGGAGGACAAATAGCCCCACTTGCTGAATGCACACAGGGTGATCTGTGTTAGGGCAGCATTACCTGGTATCAGGAATCAAATTTTGTTTCCATTCTTTGTGGCAGGTGGAGCACACCAAAGGCAAGCCTTGGGAAGCCTCAGGAAACCCTGTTTTAATCGAAGGGCTTTGGCTCAGGCCTGACTGCAGCATGTGACAGGGACTAAGAGCAGGAAAGGCCAAGGCCAGCTGCACTGTGCACAGCCCAGGATTTGCCTGTATTCAGACTTGGGCAGAAGTTTCTGCTAACATGAGCAGCAGGGAGGTGGTTAGTGATACCAGCCTTTGGCTAGAGTCAAGTAGAACAAAACCCCAGGGTCTTCATATGGATTGTATGCAAATGGGAACATTCTCCTTAGCTCAGGAATTGGGAGCTAGGAATGTACTTTTAAGTCACACACTCAGTACACAGACAATTCAGCAACTTCAGCTATAAAAACTTGATTGAGGACTCTGAAACTGTGGTATAAGTCTTAGAAATTTGCTCGTGTGATGATTACGGGAGTGGCCAGACTGATGGACATCTGCTCCTACATATTCCCTCCTGGAATTCACAATTCTCCCATCACGATAATAATTTCCATAGCAATGCATATATGAGAGTGCCTAGATTCATGTTAAAAGGGAAGGGTGTGAACACGCAGGCTTTTTACAACAAATCCCATGAAACAAGCCCTCTGAGCAACCACTGGTAGAGCAGACACGCAGAAGAGTCTTTCACATCCAGGAGATGCAACCATAGTGTAGGAGCAGATAAATTCTGATATATTGAGGTATATTTTCATATGTGTTGAGGCCTTTTGTGGGTCTGCCAAGCCAGATCATTAAAGTTACTCTCTAACCACATACTCGTATCCTGGTGCTGATGATCTAGGTTTTTCAGGCACAGGAGTTGTTCAGAAAAAGGTCTCATTTTGGGTGAGTTTCTTTTAATTGAAATTTCATTGAGGGAACAATTTATGGGTGACTCCATGTCACTTAACTCATCATACAATGTCCAGGTACAAGGGGAAGACCTATGTGCTGCTTGTGACAAGAGTTTCATTGTGTTATTTGCAGATGGCCAGACACAGGAACTCTTCTGTTGGTTAATTCAAGACTTTGGGTCACTCTTTCCTCTTTGTAATCTTTACTAGGCTTAGCAATCATCACAAAATCACAGAATGGTTTCAGTTGGAAGGGACCTTGAAGACAATCCAGTTCCAACTCCCTGCCATGGACATTGACACTCCCTTGTGCCCTTTCACTCCATGCTCGTATCCAAAGTCCCTTTTCTCCTCTCTCGGAGCCCTTTTAGGTACTGGAAGGTGCTGGAAGGTCTCCCTGCAAACTTAAATCTTGTATCACTACAAGGAATAGTTATTAAAATCAATCATTGAATTATTATAGTCTCAACAACTTAAATTATACTTGTGCATGGAACACCATTTACATACAAATGAAGTTATGTTGTTTATATTGTGTTGCTATTTACTGTGAGCAGTGGTAATTGCTAGGCTGGGCTGAAGCTGTGTGGGTCATTTTGAGCCTGGATTCTGGAGGAGGTGAACCTGCATAAGTGTATTATCTGTCTCATCATTTATCAGTCTCCTCTTAATAACTTTTGAAGGCATTGACTAATTTCATCTACATTTGACACAGGGGCAGAGGTTTTTGTGGTGAGGAGATTAAGGGACAAAGGACAGAGGTACTTGATGAGCTAGAACTCATTAATTCCTCTGCTCAAATAACAGCCTGTTTGGAATTAACCTCGGGAAATGCTCTTTCACTGGGCCTAAGCATTCCTGCAATTATATGGTGATTATTACAATGTTTTTCTGAAATCCTGGGAATATTTCCATTTCAGCTTGCTGAACACAGATGTTTGTGTTTACCTTCCAGAGCATGTTTTCATTTACATGTTTGTTAAATTTTGAGAAGCCAAATTGTATCAAAATAGATGAGCTGCTTCAGAGAGGAGAGTTATGAGAGTTATTCTCTGAGGTATTAGAGGAGGAAGATCAAGAGGGACTTCAAGTCTGTTTTTAGG
This sequence comes from Pycnonotus jocosus, assembly GCA_013400435.1. Classification (NCBI taxonomy): domain Eukaryota; kingdom Metazoa; phylum Chordata; class Aves; order Passeriformes; family Pycnonotidae; genus Pycnonotus; species Pycnonotus jocosus. The sequence continues at coordinate 25,957 of VWYP01033500.1, forward strand.
ACAGTGCAGCCGCAAACTCAATTTTGTCTTTAGAAACTGCTGATCATGAGTGCTGTTTGTAGTCAGACAGAACTTGTATAAGCCCCATGGCTGCAGATCAAATCCAATATTCCTCTTTGTCAGTTTGGAAGGAGCAGGTGTTCACTGGGCGGTGCTGCAGAGCTGCTCCCTGCAGTGGCTGTCATGGCTGAGGCCGAGGGGCTGGAGTGGCTGAGCTGTGGGATGGTGCCATCCATGCCCTGCCTTCCCAGGCAAGCAGACTGCGTGTAACCAGCCCTTCCCAAGGCTTGGGCAGGCCAGCTGAAGGGAGATGCCTTTGAATGGGAGTAGAGTAGCCAGAACACAGCACTTCATGTACAATAAAAGGCTTGTTTCTATGGCTCAAGGCTTCCAATAGTTTGCAGCTCCAAGAAGGAGGTTCAGATCACATTGCAGGGCAGTTTCTCATCTCAGGCCCATGGAGTTGCCCATGGCCATTGCCATGACAGCAAGCAATCAGGTCTCTAAACCTTTTCCCTTTCTGTAGCACTGTAAATTCCCAAATAAATATGCCAACACTGTGACAGTCATGAACTGGAAACTGAACAGAAGTAGCATGAAGTACTTGCTTTTGAATGGCAGCTTCACACATTTTGAGTAATTTCATTATGTTTTTATATGATGTCCAGTTAGTGTTTGTCACTGTACAAATACCAGGTGTGTATCTGCAGGGGATAAGGCAGGGATTTAACTTCATGTGGAAGGAGCAGTCCACTCTGGAGAGGGCACTGCTCACAAAGTGACAGTCACCACATCCTCCTGTGGCAGCAACAGAGTCAGTTATGCTCAGGTGCCGCTTGTGCACAACTGCTCTCAAGGCAGGAGTGAAGTAAAACTTTTCTTATGATCCCACTGGGGATGAACAGGGATCTCTATATGGCCACTGCTTGCAAGCTTGTAGCCTCTCATTTCTCAGCCAAGTCAGTGTAGCCTCTTTTCCTCCTGCTAGATGTGGAAATTGTAATTCTTCTGTAGAATCTTTTATCTCTGTGTCTGTACATGTGTCAGAGAAATAAGATAGTTTTGTCCAGAATAACTGTAGTGAATAAGATAACACCTCTAACAAAACCACTTTTTTCAGGAAAACTTTTGTGCACAGACCTGACATAGGACCAAATTGGCTTGTTAGAAAACTCATGACAGTTCCACTGAATAGTTCAAGTTGCTTTTGTTCTTTCAAAATCAAAACATAAACTCACTTCACACTTTTTCTTTATTGCTAAGTGTCTTTGTCTCAATTCCCTGTATAACCAGAAGTGTTCCTAGATGGAAATAGTAGAAGAGCAGAAAAGATTAAAAACCAGGCCAAATTACATAAGGGGAGGAAAGCAAAAGAGGAGAAAACAATAATTTTTAAATAAAGTTTCTTTTCTTTCCATAAAAATATTTCAATTAAGTGCTTTTCCCCAGCACTAATGTGTTCCCCATGATGTGAGGCAGAAGGAGGAAAGAAGCATTTCATAGGTAAAAATTATGTAAAATAATTTTTATAAGTAAAAGTTGTGTAAAATAGTTATTTATTATCTTGATGCTGCTATTTTTGTGGGCTTCTCAAAGATGAGATTTGAATGGGGACCTGTAGCTAAATGAAATGCTCCCAGAAGGGAGCCTTTGCCTTGTACTTCTCCTCAGCCTAATTCCAAGGAGTGTGAAGTCTGTTATTTGACATTGCCTTGAAGGCAAATTTTTATGCCAAATTTGAAATAAAAGGCTGCGATTCATATTTCCTCCTTTTCATTAGGAGCAGGGAATGTGCAAATCAAACAGAACTTCCTGTTTCCAATCTTCCAGCAAGTGCATGTTTCAGTTTGTCTTCCTCTCCCATTGCAAAAGGGGGAAAAGAAAGATGCACTTGAAAGAGGATGGATCCTTACCTTCATATTATGTCTGCAAGAATAAGAATGAAACACGTCTGGACATGACAGGATCTTAGTAAGGGCTTTGATTCACAAGCGGGAACATTGTGTATTGGGACAGCTGTTGTTATTCCTGCCCGAGCTCACAGCTCCAGCCCTCAGAGGATCTTGCCTCCACTGCAGGGGTGTCTTGGTCGGTCACAGAGCAGCTGAACTGCCACAGTTTATAACCAAACAAGTTGAAGTAGCACCCTGCTGGTTTCATCGACCTTTTGGTGTGACCAGAGGCACAGGACCTTTATCAGTGTCAGATCTGCAGCTCATTAATATCCCCCTCAGACTTCCAGTAGACACAGCTATTCCAATTACACCAGGTGAGTATCTGGTGCTGGATGGCCCACTTGTGAGAAGCAGCATGAGGAACTATGCAGAAATTAGTTGGTGTAACTCATAATGGAAGATGAGACTGTAAGAGAGTCAGTGTTCTCAGCTTTCTGCTTCTTCTCCACTGTTGAAGGGACACCATCATGCTAGGCCATTATGTTAGAGTTGGCTTAGCATTATTTTAGAGTTGGGTTACCAGTTGTAGTTCTCCTGGGTAAGGGCAAAGTTCTTGGACACTCAAGGTCTAAGCTGAGCTGCCTGGTTTTTGAAGTGCACAGAGAAAGAAACATGAAGCCTAATGGAGAGGGCAAGTCTTGCAAGAGAAAAGCAGCACCACACGTGACCAGGCCTTGTGACCATCACAGCTACCCTGCAGAGTGTCCTGGGGATCAGCAGGGGCTCTTGGTGCTTTCAGGAAGCTTTGAGGAGGAACCACAATTGATGTGCTGCCTCTTGGTTTTATTTTCTCTTGCAGCCATCCTTTGACACAATCCTGAACTGCAGAGTTTCCGAGGCGATGTGGCCAAGCCCTCTGGGGGCCCTGCCAGGCACTGGCCTTTGTGGCACATCAAGTATCACCTGGCAGTGGGTCCACTGCAGCGTGCCCCACAGTGCTCCTGTCCTTCACAGTGCCCTGGAGCAGGCATGCCAGAGGCTGCCAGGCCCAGGATGCCTGCTGCTGCTTCGTGCCCTTCCCAAACTCCAGTGGGATGTCTGAGCTGCCCAGCCAGCTCTCTGTCAGGCCGTGCATTTCAGTGCAGCCATCAGCAGTAGCATGGCTAATAGGCTGCTGTTTAAACAGCTGTAATTAGGCTTCAAAGTAACCATTATGATGAAAGGGGGAAATCTCACATTCCTCTCCACTCTATCATTTCAGGGTGTCTGGCAGCACCCCAGAAAGACAAAAGCACATCACTTGATACCACCATTTGCAAGGAACATCTCACCTTTGCTTTATAAAGACCCTTTTTTCCAGGAAAAAAATGCATTCACCTGTGAATTAAGTACTCTATTCTCTCCATTCCTGTGGGTTTTTATCTATCCCATATGTAAGCACTTTGCAAATATTTGGCTGGAAATTACCAGAGATAAGACAGGTCTGCCCTTGCTGCAGCAGGCAAGCGCCTACCAAGCAGCATAGGAACTGCAGGGATATATTTCAGCTTATCATATCCTAGAATGAGTATGGTGTTTACTGAAAGACTGCCTCTTCTATTTGCTCATTTATCCACTACAAATTGTATTTGAATATCTGAAATGCTGGCGTTTGTTTATTTGCTGGCACTAATCCTCTTTGTCCCACATTCCATGTTTCAGACAAACTGGGTTGTGCAGGAGGAATGATAAAGGTGATGCCATGGATGTCAAATGCCAGGATGGACTTAGCACTGTCTTATTCTGGAAAAAGACCTATCCCTTACTGAGCCTCTCCGCTCTGGGAGGAGAGCAGGTTGGGGTGTCCCAAGTGCAGTCCTCTGTTCCAACTCCATTTTGGAGCATAGTAGCAGTTTCCATCCTCCTCCTAATTCCACTGCCATAAAACATCCTTCTTACTCATGAAGCAGAATATCTAGATCCACCTTCTTGCCTCCTGGCTAATTACCGTCATTATCTGGCTAGACTAACTTGTCATGAGATTAGAATCTCCTCACAAAACAGGGTCATCTCAGGAAGTTCTTGCTATCCGGTTTTGTGTAAATCAGTCACCTCTGCAGCTAAACAGCGGCTCTGATTGTTGAGAATTCACACACTCCCAGGAGGGGAGCAGAGGAGCATTTCCACACAGGAGAATGCTTCAAAAGACACTGGGTGTTTCTACTGACATCAGTGGGGCAAAGCTGACGCCCACTCTCTTGCACCTGCTCAAGGAGTTATCCTTTAAAGATACTGAAAAGAACTAACCACTTGCAGTAATTTTATTGCCTGGATGGATCATTGCTGTAATAAAGTTGTTATACTCTACTTAGCTATCCTTCACTCCTCTGCTTTGGCAGTTCACCTCACTGTAACTCCACAGCAAGCCTCAACATGGACAGAGTCAAGGAAGAAGCTGCAAACCAGGCTGGTCATCTTTTTGTGTTTTTTAAGGCTTCAGGTAATTCCAGCTGAAGATCCCAAACTAAAATAAATTCAATTCCCCATTTAAAACAGAAACTCAGCTTAGTGCTGTAGGCACTGGGTGGTTTGCCCTCAGCTCTGCGGGGCTTTTACGCAGAGGCTGTTGGGGCTGGCTGTTTCCATGTGTGGGGAATGTAGGTCTCCTTGTGCTTAGGCAACTGGAGAGCCAAGCACCTCTTACCCAATGAGATTCCTAAGTAGGCGAGCGCAGCAGGAATCCTTCCTCCCATAAACCTCTGGTGACTTCACTTTGCACACTAGCCCACATAGGGCCTGCCATGCCAGAGAGCACTATATCACCAAGGCACTAAATAACTGTATTGCATTTTAACAGGCTTGTGGCATCAAGGAAACTTCTATTACCCCACCAGTGCTCCAAAACGGAAACATGTGCAGTTATAGGTGACTGTAACCCTGGCTACTGTTAAACAAAACACTCCCTTCCTCAGCTATTGTAGCAACCTAAATTGTAGGTGGATTTGGCTGTCTACAGGCCTGCGATGCTCCAGTGATTCTCCTTCTCATTCTCTAGTGAGAAACACACAGCTGTACTGGAAGAAGGCTGATCTGAGCCAGCCTTTGGTGTAAGTTCTCTCATTTTCCATGTGAGTGTGTCTTGAGGCCTTGCTGCAATCCACTCTTCAAATGGTACCCTGCAGACTAAACCAATGAGACGGTTCTTGAGCTTTTCTGAGCCCTCCAGCCCTGTGATACCTGTGTATTTGGCAAGTCTTGTTGAAAAATTCTGAGACTCTGCTCCATGTAGTGGATTAAACTGAGGCTGGTAACTCACTAAGCTTAAAAACAAACCCATTCCTTCCTTTTGGAAGTTTCCTCCATTTCTGCAGGACCAGTGTAAGGCTGTGCAGATGAACATTCAGAAAAGGGGTATGTGCACACATTCTTAGTGAAGAACCCTGGACAATTCTGGTTTGTTCCTTTGCACAGGAGGGCAGGACAGCAGCCAGATCCTCAGGGCAGCAATTGGCTGCCCTAATCCTTCCTCTTCCTACAGTTTCCTGCTTCACTTACACACTTTTGTCCAATTTCAACAGATGTTGAAGCTGGGATGCTACAGACAATAGTGTCCTCCTCTGATTCATCCTTGGAGCAGGCCCTGTCCTGTGTAGGAAAGGAGGCAAAAAATACAGTATTGTCTGTGTGTGTGATGAGTCTGTTTCATAATACATTCACACAAGACAGCCAAACAAGGGCCGTACAGACATGCTGTTTCCAAAGGGTACCCAAATAAATGAAACTTCCTACTTGCTTTGTAAGGGCCCTATTTGGACAGACTTTTGAACCAGCCAGCTCTGGGGTGAATCTAGGGAATACTTGGCAGTCTGCTTGGGAGTGAGCACTGTGGTTGAGGGTGCTTGTGTCAGACCTCTGAGCCATTCCTCAAGCAGTCACACCTTTGTATAGCAATCCTGTGAATTGTCCCATGGGGACAGAACTGAAAAAGCCTGGACAGTAGTCAAAGGATTGTCAGAATCAACTTGGTCAAGTCCTAGAAAAAGCTTCTTCCAAATCACTGGTTTTTAAATCTAGTCTGTGTGCCTGGATCATAGCAGCTGTAGCAGATCTTCCTCTGGCTCAATCTCAGTTAATATCACTTTTTTGTACTGTTGTAACTGGTCTCCAGTGCACTACCAAGTGTGCTGGTGCAGCCAAGAGGGAGCAACATGTTCTAGGGAATAGGTGGTGGCTGCAAGGATTGCCAGTCAGCCCTCAAGAAAATGTCCTTGGTGAGGTGCAGACTGAGGCTTGAACTGCCTCTTGCTCCTGCTGAGAATATGTTTATCTGCAGGCTGTTAAGCCAGCTGTAGCCACTTCTACATCTCCTTCTCTCCTATTGAAGTGTTCTGCTTTGGTGTCATCTGCTTTGTGAGATTTGAGAGAGGTCCAGGGTCACTCCCCATGGTAACTTGTAAAGAACAAGATGTGCCATGTTCCCTCAAACCAGGGTCACATGCATCTGAAGGCTCACCCTCAGCTCAGCTCAATATTAGTGGAGAGGAATAGTTAGATCAGAAGATACTCCCCTGAGAATGCCACATTTGTGAAAGGAGCAGGTTGGTTGTATCTTGTGGTGATCAGGGTCCATGCTGGCTGTCCTGCTCCTGGCAGCTCTGTTGGACTGTGGAGGCAGAGAGGTAAAAAAGACCACTAAGCACCTAATAGGGAAGGGCAGCTACAGCAGAAGTGTCTGAGGAGAGAGAAAAAGACCCAGTTTACAGCCTATTGATCTGGGCACCTGCCTGAGATAAAGCACTGCTTCAAAGTCCTGTTCTGCTGGTTTTGGTGTTTCATTTCTCCCAGAGCCACCTCTCAGTGTCAGGGAGCTGCTAACCTCCCAGGTCGTGGTGCCCTTCCTCTACATGACCTCCAGCTCTTCTGTTGGTGCAGTGATACCATCAGGGGGTGAGGGCTTCAGTGCTGGCTTCTGGAGCGTGTTGCAACTCTCAGCACCTGTAGGCTGTCGGGGCAGCAAGAGCAGGTATTTCATCCTGACAGGGAGGGAGAGGCCCTTGAACAGTGCAGCCAGGGAATGATTAAACAAAGATTTGGGATCTTTGCTTAGGCATGAGGGGAGACAAACTCTTGAACTTTAGTCTCCCATCCTCCTTTAGACTTCTCCTAGCAACATCTCTTATTTCCTTTGATGTAGCTTAGGATGGTGAAGGAGGTAGAGTAAGTGCCTGGTGCTCCAAGCTGCTTCAAAGTGACCTTTGTCAGAAATCTCTGATCTGTCTGGCAATCTCCATATTCTCTATATTGTATCTCATGATCCACACAGCTCTGTGACCATGTGGGAAGTCTGGCAGAGCATAAACAAAATATATTGATATACATAGCGACCAAAACCACTTGTCAGATCAACATGTAGGTTTTGCATTTTATTTATTCAATATGTAGAATAAATTAGACATCAAACTTCTAGTGCTGGATGCACAGTACCCAGGTTATCAATGAAGCTTCCTAGATATCCATAATAATCTTGGCTATGACATAGCAATAGAAAAAGAGATCTGGCATTACTTCATGAATGCTTGTTTGTGCAGAAGTCTCTACTGGCCTTCCAGTGACAACAAAGCAGTTTCTTGTGTTTGCATACCTCAGATTTTGTGGAGAAATGAATAATTTTTGGGTTTGCTTGTTTTGTTCAACAAATGCAAAGTAAAAGCACTCTCTAATTCCCTCCTACCTTTTTGGCTAAGCAGGCTCATCTGAGAGCCACGAGACCTTGACAGGAAGGTTGCACCCTTCAGCTGTCTTTCCTCCTTTTCCCTTGACTCTTGCTGGAGGATCGCTGCCTTCCTCCAGGACCTTTTAGATTTGTGCTGGGAAGCAGCGCCCCAGCACAGTCAGCCTGGTACTGCATCCCCTGCTTTTCTTGCTTGTCTTCTGCGCTGAAGTACCTGCTCCCCCGGAGAAAAGTGTTCCTCTGTCCGTGTTTTCTCTCCTGACAGTGGGACCTTCTCGTTACAGTAACAAAGTGACTGAACCGTGCTAGGTGGCGCAGGGCTGCAGCACCCACAGTTGCCCTCGTGGCCCCAGCACAAACCTCTTGCGAATGTGCTGATTGTAGACTTGTCCTTCAGCAGCTGAGGGAAACGGCATTGAGTCCACTCCTCCTGCTGCTGAGGCTTCTCCGCTACATGGAGCTATTCAAGCAGGACAGGCATTGCAGCTGGTCCTTCACAAAGCTGGTCCTGTGTCTGATTTTGCTCTTCCCTCACCACTATTTCTCTTTATGCTGTGGTAAAGAACAGCATTGGTTTCCAGAACTACCTCAGACAAAACACTTGAGGATCTTAGAAGCTTTTCTTGGTTTTGGCATGCTACTTCCTTCTCCTGTCTAGAGGATTTAGAGTCTTGCCCTGGGGCAAGCAATTTCCCTGTGCCCTTTCCTCCCTCTCTTACCAAGCCCATTTCTGCAAACCCATAGGACAGTGATGAAGAGCAAGGGATGGAGAAGGGTTAACGTCACTGACGTAAACCCAAAGTGTCTTTCAGTGTTTATTTAGTATTTCACAAACCATAAACCACCCCTGTGGGGTGCTGGAAACAGAGATAAATTAGTAACTTGAGGAAGATCCTTGTTGGTTTTGGTGTGTCTGTGAGAACCCTCTTCTGCACAGGAAGCCGTATTGCCACACAGCAGATAGCAGCTCTCTCCTGGGCTGGACATGGGTGTCTTGTGTACCATGGATCATTTCTGGTAATGACCTCTTCAGTGCACAGACAGTGGTCAAATGTTTATTAGTTTATGGATCCAAGCACATTCCAATGACATGGCCTTTCTAGTGATCTGCAGTACTTGAAATCCAAGATACAGTGGTGCACTAAGTTAAAAACTAAATGAAGTCTCTTTGGTTTGGGCTAAGGTAGGGGCTGAACACAAGAGCTTGAATGGAAATGGAAATCAAAAGCTCAAGTTTACCTCAGGCTCCTCCAGAGGCCTTGAGTAAAAGCTGCCATCCCAAATAGTCCTGTCTAGACCATGTGCCAGAGCACAGCTTGGGCCAATGGGTAAGGAGTCAGGAGTTTCAAATCACAAGTTACATTTGCATTTCTTTGCTTGTAAATGAAGTGTATTTGATAGGAAATTTCTAGGACAACAAAAACAGCTGTCTTTCAGCACAGTGTAACTAAACCCTTATACTCAGAAATCACACGTAGAGCCCTCAAAAAACTCTTAGGCTTGGTATAAACTTGATATAACATGGTATCTTAGACTAAATATTTTACACTGCATTTATTTGCTAATCGCCCTTCAGAATTCAGGGGTCAAGCATCTTTCTGAAACCCTGTGGGCTACCAAGGTAATTACTTTTTCTTTCTTTCTTTAAAATAAAAAGTTGTAGTCTCATATGATTGCTGGAGTTGCAGCTGTAAAAGGGAAGGATTGCTCTAAGAGCACTGTCACCATAGCCAGTGTCAGTACAGACTGTTTTCTGGGAGGTGCTGGACTAGGCCCCTTCTCAGCCTTCTGGGAAACACAAGTTTCTGATTCCTCTTCCTGGTTTTGTTTCATGACACTTCTCTTTTGTGTTTGAAGCCTGTGTTTTCCACCCATCCCCGAAACTGGTGACAATGTCAGCCTGTGATGTGGGGAGTAGCAATAGGCTCCAAGCAGGTAAGCAGACACCCCAATCTATGCTCTCTAGCTCTGTCTTCTCTGGCACAAGGATGGATTTTTTTTCCTGAGGGCTGCAGCATCCCTTTAAGCTGCAACACTGATGTACTTTAAAGAAGCATCATTCCTGTCATTATGATATGAGCCTTCAGCCCAATACCCACGGTAAGCACATGTTTGTCTAGGGCTTCTTCTCTGGAGCAAATGAAGCTGTGGCTTCATCTCCAATCGAGGGAGATGTCACCCTCTGGGAAGGACAGCTGAAGCTTCCCTAGTCATTCAGACAGCTGTCCTACTGTTCCTTACCCGTCCCCAGCCACACAGGATGAGGAGTTTGTTTCCAGTTCCTCTCTGTAGCAGAGGTATTTTGAGGAGCACGAGGTGGGATGTATTCTGTTGTCACACATGCTCAGCACCCTCCACAAATGGGCAGAGTGAGAAACTCAAAACAAAATAACCTGAGGCTGGTTTCTGTGCAGACAGACAGACAGACCTGCAGTCTTGCAGAACAAAACTCTTCTCCCTGTCCTTTCTGTCAAACCCGAGCTTCCTCACTCAGCTCAAACTTTCCTTTGTACAGTCAGAGTGACCTCTCACCCCGGGCTTGCCTGCCCAATTTGTAAGCCCTTTAATAATGGTAATTCTTTATCCTACTTTGCACATCAAAACACATGCAGGCTCCTCCCAAACAAGAGAACTTGGCAGATGAGCCGTGGGTAAAGAGCACAGTAATTTATACAAATTATGCTGTTCAAAGGTGTAATTTCTCTTTCTCTCTAGCAGAAGGAAAAGATTTCTTCCCATCCAAATGTTATAGAAGCAGTGTTTATAATTAATCACTGCAGTATTAGGTTTATCTAGGCACAAGACCACTGTCTGCTGTGGATGTACCATGTACTAAGGGCACAGCTGGCAAAGCCTCAGTGTGTACCACTGCCTCTCCAAGACCAGGGCCTGGAGATGGGGGGCTGGATCAACATTCCCCTTGCTGCAGCATTGCCCATGGTTGTCTGCACTGCATCATAGCATTTTGTTGCTGTCTAAAGGGAGCTCATGCTTCCTGTGATTATGGAGCATCTCCCACAAGAAGTCTCTAATTTGAGCTGAGGTTTATTTAAGTGTCTGGCAAATTCTTCATGGAGAAAATGAAATCATTGTAATGTGTTCCAGCTTCTTTTAGAGGTGATGGCTTCTGGTCTCGTTGTGGAGGGGGGCAGTGAGTTTGTATATTTTGCAATCCCTCATGAGCCACAGATAATGTTTATGAGAGCTCCTTCACTCCTGGGAGTGGAGGAGATGCAGGCAGAGCATGCAGTGGATGTGCTGTACCCTGCCCAGGACTGGGAAGGATTCTCACTGCAAACATGTGGTCCCTGCTGCACCGTCCCTCTTCAGGGCAGTGGGCCACTTCCATTGACACAGCTCGTCATTGCCACAGAGAATCTGTTGGCATCTTTTAGACCTATGTAAATTCTGATGTTAATTAATTCGGCAGCTTCCTCTTGAAAACCTTTATTGAGTGACTTTCACACTACCCCCACAGAGCCCTATTCCTTGAAGTTCCTTGAAGGGAGATCTGGGTGTGGTAAAAAGTCAAGATCAGACCTGTAAATCAGATGATAAAGAGAAGTGAATCAGTAGGAAATGCTTTTGGGGAGCAACATATTTCTCTCCCATCAATTAAAAGCGCAGGGAATGCCCCAGAAAGAGCCTCCCTCTGACACGTCAGGGACTGTATTTCAACAGCATGATGATCTAATAGGGCTTTCTGGTAGGCTGAGGACATAAAAGCACATTTGTACCAAATACATTATTCAGGCCATCTAATAAAATCTTTTTTTGAAGAAGGATATGCAAATCTGTGTGGTTCTTGCAAGGATTCATTGAGACCACTTGTGCAGTATTCACATATCCTGTGGCAGAGCCCAGTCCCCAGCAAATTGACATGCTTTGTGCTGTGGCTCAAAAATGTTTGATGTGGCTATTCAGACTCAGCTCTAGGGAACATATTCTGCTGTGTCCAAGTCTCTTAGGTACTCTGGAAACCTCCCTTATTCACTGGCTCCTCCTGAAAGATCTATGGCAGCTCACTGTGAAATTATGTGCCACTTCTGTCCTTTTGTTTGCTGAGTTTATTTAATTAATGTTATTCCAACTTTCTTTCTGACTTTCTTCTTCCTTCATTGTTTCATAAGCCAGTGGTACCTAGCCTTCTGTGGGTCATAAGTCATCAAAAGGTTGCCTCTGACATCATTGCAAGTAAAATAAAAATGCACTAAACAAGCCTGTGCATGTGGAGAGCCCAAGTGGAGGGACAGAAAGGGCAAACAAACGTGCCAGCTTTCAGTACCAGCAGCTGCAGTGCTCCTGGTGCCACGCTCAGGTGAGCTGTGCTGGCACAGGGTGAATCTTGGGCTTTGTCCCCAGAGGATGAGGTGGGCTTCTGTAAAAACACAGATTAGGAAATGCAGTTCCCAGTGCCAGACATCCTAACTCCCGTTGTCTGTGCTCATTGCATTTCCTGTGGTACTCCCTTGCCCTGCACTGTGGCTCTGCTTCTGCTGCCACCCTATCCTGGCACTTTCTGTGCTTCTGGGGTAGTGTTTGGGAGCTGAGTGCCTTTTCGTGAGCTGTTCCGTCTTGTTGCTTCAGTCATGAGCAACAGCAGAGCTAATAAAAGAACTTTTGAGTGCTCTGCAGATGGAACATGTCATACTGGGAAAATCAATCCACAGATCTGCTCTTTGATGGAATCTAGCTGCAGGCAGATGCTTTCATGTGAAGCAGCATCTTCCCAGACAGATTATTTCCTTGCTCACATTGTGTACAGACGTGCAACTCCTGGCATAAGCAGCTTTGTGCTGCAGCACTTTTCTAAACACATCTAGAGTTCCTTTCTCATGCAGGCACCTTCCCTTTAGGGGTGTTTTGGAATGGACAAAAGAGAAAACAGACTGGCAGTGCATCTGACTAGGTAAACGTAGTCCCAGGAACAGGTGGCAATGCACCAGGGGATCACAGGAGAGCTACAGTCAACCCTACAGCCAGCCTCAGCACAGTGCAAGGTAAGGTAAAGGAGATGAGAGAGCAAATATCTGGCACATCCAGTTGCTCAAAAAAAAAAGGCAGGAAGTTGGTCTGTCAGCATTTCCATCTCATTTCCTCAACATTTTTAAAGTGGAAAAAAAAAGTACAGCCACCTCCATCACAAGGAGCAAAATCATAAGGATCAGCTGGGAGCTCTGTTCAGACAGCTGTGCAGAAATGGTCTGGAGTTCTCAGCAGACAGCCAGACACATTGAAACATGTTGTGATACTTTGTTCTATTACTCAGTATTGCATTTGTACCTAGAAACAGCACAAAACTCCCAACAGGCCAAGTGCCCCACATGCCAAACTCCAAAGAACCTCCCTAAACAGAGAAAATGCTCCCTTTATCCATTCACTTCTCATATTGCACACTGAAACCACAATAAACCCAACCTGTGAACTTGTTACATTTTTATGAGCCCACATTTGGAGCAGGTGTTTCATTTTAGTGAGATCGTGTTTGCTATCCAACAACTAAAACTAAAAATAGTAAATTGCCACCTAATCTAACCTTGCATGACTCAGCTACTTTCTCCCAAGTCTATTTGGTTTTTATCTCAATGTCAATTATTGACTGCTAACAGCTTTCCACAAGACAACTTCAGGTCCTGGGTGAGCAGAGGAAAATGCAATGCAGTGTGAGAGCTTGTGAACTTTGAGATCTGAGCTGGCACAACCTCTTGGAGCACCTCCCTGCCCCTTCTGCTTTTGTTACACTCTCCCTTCCATCCATAGTTGTCCTAAACACACCTTGTGACAAAATGAGAAATCGTTTATTTACAGGGAAAAGCAACACTGGAAGAGTGCCAGCGTGTTCTGCCTTTGGTAGGAAAAGCAAGCCTGTTTTGTCCTTTTAAAAAAAAAAAGTTGTTGTTGTTGTTGGTTTTTTTAGCTTTTCTGTCTTATTTTGCACCTCATCACATGTTTTTCTCCCTCCCTTGAAACCCACAGCCCTAGAAGATGGTTTCCATCAGGAGGGGCCATTGTGTCTTTCCTGAGCTCTGTCTCTTCTGAGCCTGAGCTCTGGCTCTGCTACACATCATGCACCAGTGGGATGGCTCTAGAAGGACAGGCATAGTGAAATTTCACTCAAATCAGCACATTCAGCCATCCCCTGATTTCCCTGTAAGTCGTGCTAAAATTTACTATTTGGCAACTCTGGTTGTGGAGCACAGCTCTATCTATCTGTCTATCTATCTATCATCTAGACTGCCCATTCTTTTCTACACAGCACTTCAGTGACTTCCTCATAACAGAATGGTCTCTTAATTGTTCTGCTGTTCATTCTTCCAAAGTGCAGAAAGGTTATTCTGCTTCAGCTCTCAGAGTTAATGGCAGACAAAAGAAAGTGGGTGCGAGGTAGCTTATATGTGCACTGTGAAAAGCTGGTGTCCTTTCTATTTATAGGCCTGCTTGAACTTTCATTCATTTAGTTGCTATTTTGGTATGACAAACATTTGGTCTCCTGGGGAAAGTACGTTAGCAGTGCACGTGAGCAGAAGGGAAAACACATTGGTCATGCAGGTAGATATTGAACGGCCTAGAAACCAGTGCCATTCCCAGAAAGCATATAGAACCAAAGTGATACTGAAGGGAAGCTCGCTCATTCAGCTAACAGGCACAGAAGTGCTTTGAGGTAAACCCAAACTTTTTATTGACTTCATATCTTTTATTCCATTTCAAATCAAAGGAATTGTTAATGTATCTGTTCTCAGTGGCATAGGTTTGATTAAATGAACACCCTTGGTCACTTATCCCATGCTCTGCTTTCTGGGTAGAGAGCTGGCTGATGAACACTAAAAAACCCCAGGGGGGCTTTCTAGTGCCAGCCAAGAGAGTTTCTTTAGCTGCTCAGTGTCTCACATCTGTCTGTTACAGATTTTTTTTTTCTCACTCCCTTTTCTCTTTTTTATCTAATATGAATTGTACCCACCAATACAGACTTTGTGCACAAAGTCAAATGAACCCCTTTGGGGATTTCATTGAAGTTTACCTGCTGAACGGGTAAATAGTCTGGCCAATGGCTTCAATTAAAGAAAACTGAAAATTCTTGACATGGCTGGGTGTTGCCTATACTTTGAGGTCTTCCATGAGGCACATGTGCAAGGAGGCAGAAGAAAGGTTCATTATGAATTGGGAGTGCTTGTTGTGACAACTTCAGTCTTGTGGAAGGCTGTTAATAGTTTATAATTGACGCTGAGATAAAAACCAAGAAAATATGTGTATTGATACACATATTTTCTTCTGGTTAGGGAGACAAATTGAGAATTCTTGGCCTAGTCCTGGTGGATACTGAGGACACAGGTGGAACTTCAAGCTGTTAGGTGTTTAATAAAAAAAGAAGTTGGACACACACAGTGATTTTGACCCAAAGGAGCTGCTTTCTTTTTCGTACAGGGAAGGTATCCCAGCCATTCCATGGGACAGAATGGATGGGCTCAGTTCCTATGACCAGTGGAAACAGTGAAGCCATGAGTCTCATTTTGAAGAAAACAGAGAACCCGTTAATTTGACCTCCCTCTAATTGCATGTGAGTTTATCTGAAGAGGTGGAAGGTCATCCACTTGATGGAATAATAAAAGAATTTCCTTAATCCTCTGCATTTGGTTTGCAGAAGCAAAGAACTTTGCAAGCTGGTTGTTCAACAGGCATGCTGCTTTCCCTCTGTTCTGGGGTGAAGATCTGAGGGCAGCAGCAAACATTGGCGGAGAGTCCTGTGACTATGAAGGAAGATGTGTGTATTGATACTGACATCTCCTCTGGTTTGAGTAATCCTGGACGTGGGGCGAGGTCATTCACACTTTCATGTGCTAGCCAGCAAGTTGGATTCTCACACCCTTATCTATTATACTGGCTAAGGCGTCGCTCTGTTTTCTCTTCTATCTGCATAACCAGGTGTTGAGCAACTGGAATGTCATTCCAGAAATTCTGACTAGCTTGGGTGTGTGCTCCTCGCAGGAATAACTTCTGGGAATCACTTTGGAGGGCCAAACAATATGGTTTTCAAAAATTATGTTACTGTACAGTGTACAGTACAGAATTTAAATGAATTACATAATTTAGCCAAGCATGATCCCGCTATTGCAGAGTAGTAGACTCCTCTGCCTGCTGTTTCAGAGGGTGATCCAGCTCCTTGGAGCTGTGTGCTATTCACATAATGTTTATTTATACTGCCTTAATGTGCCAGCAGGGAGTTAAGATTTAATTCATATTTTCTGTTGTTTCAAAATTGCAGCAGCATTCTTCATCCTCTCACAGTCCCATGTCTTCATAATTCAGCCTCGTCATTCATTTCACTCAGCTACAATCAGGACACATTCCCAATGGAAGCGACACTGCACCAGGCACAGAAACTAGGAGGGAGCAACCTTCAACACAGCTAAACACTATTTTCTATGGCTCTGGCCATAGAAAAAAAAGGATGATCAGAGTAAGAACAGGAAGGCTTGGTGAGCCAGGGAACCGCCTCCTGATGAGCCCTGATCTCAAGGGGGCACACGTGGGGGAATCCCCTGCCAAGGGCTACAGTCAGGGCAGGCTCTGGGCAGAGTGGAGGGCAGGATAAACCCCACATTCCTCTGGGCACCAGAATGGCATCACAGCCCCCAGACAGGGGGAAGGTAGGGAGCATCCTCGAGCAGCCAAATCTGTGTTGTGTGTTGTTGCTGCATCATGTTGAGTTGGCATGGTCAGCTCAAGGGTCAGGACACAGAGAAGTGTCTCCTGAGGGAATGACCTGCCACACTTTTGCTGGCAGGGAGCAGGAGGTAGGAAGCTGTTTGCTGTAGAAACTAAGGGCTAAGTCCCGCTTGTACGTACGGAGCTCCAGTGGCTGTTATCTGATGGCCCTAGGATACAGGCAGCCTTGGATTTTACAGACAGTGCAAAGCTTGTTTATCTAAAGACAGTCAAGGGCACTTAAGTGAGGCTATGGCAGAAGAAGAGAAGCAGGGCCTTAAGAAGGCATAGTTAATACTCTCACAGCAAGCCAGCTATGGATGACATAGCTGCTCTGAGTCATGGGAACCGACCCAAGCTGCAGAATATGAAAGAAGTCAGTTCTGCATCTGTGTGCAGCACACCAGGCTATAGCAATTTTTGTAAAGGTTGATATTTCCATTATATCTTGGTGCTTCAGGGCTCCCTGAGGGTTCAAGGCCATCCTTGATGCTTAAGCTCCCTTTCAGTGAAATGCAATGACTGACCAAGGCCCTTCTGTACATCTCATGAGGTTTTGCTTCTGAGGTTTTGCACAGAGAGCAATGACAAGGTGAGCTCACAAGTCCTTCCAGACCATGGCCAATCATGCTGCATTTAGGCAGAGAATTACACTAGAATTGGCAGCACCACATTTGGATATCTGGAAATTTGGCCTCTCCAGAGCATTTATAATCAAAGATAAATTCAGCTGTGATGGTAAGGAAAGCTGTCCATTAGAAACTTTGCCTGGCAATTGTACCTTATGTGGCTGGGATATGTTCTTAACTCACTGTACAACCACATTTCAGCTGTGCATTATGCAACTGCTATTAGCATTAATGAGTTACAAGGCTCATATACTGATACTGTTCCTAGAAACAGGCTGCCCAGGGATGCACTCCTTTGGATTAATTTGGGGAGTTAGATGGAGCAGACAGGCCCTGTGTACTTTGGTCCTCTGTTTGATATCTGGATCCAAACCCAGACAAGGTTCTGGTCTTCAGCTCCGGTTTTCAAAAGTGAAAAAAAAAAGCTGCCTCTGGGGTCAAATTTGGATTCTGGTTAGGAAAAATGTCTCCTAAATACTTGTGAGTTTGATATCCAGCCTGATATAAGGATTGAGGGGACTAAAACCTACTAACTAAAAATCAAAATAAAATTCATCTCCAGACAATGAAGATTACTTACCATGGAAACTTTATTAAATTCTTATTTTGAGTAAAATGAAAATAACTGTCAAATGCTCACATATCTCATACTGGTATAGATAATACACTTAGAAGGTGGCAGAAAGATCTGCAGGGGCTGTGAGTGCAGCTTTACCCATCTCTAATAGATCACTGAAGTCAAGAAATTAGCGTTTCTAGTGACTGAATTTCTTACTTGTTTTTGGGCTAGCAAAGTAAACCCCAGTTTTGTGGGGCTGACAGGAATGAAGTTTGGGTCTCAGGTTTATGTTGCCTCTCCAGAGGCTGTGCTTGCTCTCACCAAGGACTGTTTGCATGTCCAGACTAGGCAGCGATGCAGCCATGGACATAGCACACAAACTGGTGTGCAAAACAAAAACCCCCTCAATTACCTGTCGAAAATCCTGGCCAAGGCTTGAGATTTGTGATCTGCTTGGATCTGGCACTTCCTCACATATTCCCTGGCAGCTGTGCAGGGCTTCCTCGGGAGCCTGGAGGAAGACAAGGGGAAGATGGTAGGTGCAGTTGAAAGGCAGCTGGATCAAAGGCGGGTGATTAGCATCAGGACAGGGTGTCTGAGCACAGCCTTCCCCTGGCTGGCACTCACAGGTGGGTCACTCCTTTGTTTGCACCAAGCCTCATGGGTAAGGGGCAGCCTGTGCATAGGGCACAAATTAAACATGCACAGGCAGGAACCCAGTCCAGCCACATGGCTGGGACCAGCAAGATGCCACTGGAGATTCCCAGGACGCTCTGGGCCAAACACGAGATCTGAATGACTGATGAGAGGTGGGCAGGTGATTAGGAAATAAAAGCTGGGACTCTCAAGCATGTAAACAGTAGAAACCACAGAATAGCCATACTTGCTCTGGAAAATGGCACTGCACTTTTGGGGCCAACAGCTGGCCAGATGCTCAAGCTTGAAAGGCAGTGACTCAAAGTCAGTACCAGCCTCGGATTTGCCGCGACATCCTCAAATCTGTCAGAGTGAGGTGTTGAGGGGAAAATTGCCCTGTTGTCTGCATGCCAGGCTGCAGTGCTGAGGCTAATGCTGATCTGTGGATATGGATCAGGAAGAGCTTGGGTAAACTGTTATTCCAGAGTAAAGTGGCAACAAGGAAGAAGTACGCAGACTTCATTCATGCATTCTCATGGTTTTTTGCAAGCCTGAGCATTCCTGTTCCATAGCCAGACAGCAGAAGCACATTTAGCTGTGTACACATAACTTGATCTGTGCCACTGAAGGACCCTGGGCTGTTCTGGGATGTCTGTAGAGATTTAGGGATGAAGGAATAGCCAGGGGAGTCTTTCAAGCACCAGTGTAGGTTAGGCACTCAGGGGTTCACAAAGGGCTGTCTGCCACATCATGCTGTAGGAGGTGGTGCTTAGAGGAGACTCCCTGACTATATCCATTGCTTCTTCCCTGTTCCCCTTGGGTTAGGAGAAACATGGCCCCCCCAGGCCCGCATTTCTCCAATTCCCTGCTTTAGGCCCTGTAGTGATAGTAGTCTTTTCCAGGTAGATATTTAGCTGTTATTATATGTGTGTTGTCAGCCTTAGCCGCACTCTGTCATTATTAGTGTCACCGACTGCTCCACTTTAGGAGGGTCAGGGCTGGACCGCTGCAAGGATGGAGGGAACTCTGCCCTTCATCATCACCTCCTCCAAAGCTGATCACCAAAGCATTTAGTGGACACCCAACAATTTCCATACCTTGCACTTACTGTGAGGAGCCTATTCTGAGTCGCAGCTTTGAGTTTTTCAACCTGTGGTGCCAATACAGGGATCCCAGACAAATCCTACCACCCCTATTAACTTTTAGGCAGCTCTTCACAGAAGTCTCTTCCCTAAACCTTGCCCATTACTTGAATTTATAGTCTAGGAGTATCACCACTTTGGGGCCTGAGCAAAGCTCTTGCTTAAATAGCAAATCCCCTGTGACTAAGCAATCAGCTGCAATTTTGGAGTGAAGGTGTTTAAAGATTAGGACATGTTTGACTACATGGAACAAAGGCAAGTGTCTCCTCACTCATGGACTTAGCACTTAACAGAGCTGCATGTGGCAAATTCTTTTGCTTTGTGTCTCTTGTTTTCTCTTTTGTGGTAATAACTGGGCATAAGCTTGTGGGTTTCCTTGTTTGTTTTTAAAGGCATTGCATGGAGTTGGCAGAGATTTTCAGTTTAGGACGTGTGAGCCTACTGGTTTAGCTCTGAATTAGGGGATTATAGAGTGAGAAACATGGGGAAACCCTGTTCTGGTAGATCTTGTACACATTCCTTCAGACTTGTTTTGGCATCTCTCCAAAACCAATGGGAAATTATGTAAGATGCTGTGAGAGAATGGCAGGAGTGTGAGTATATATCTGCCTTTGGGTAAAAGGGGAAAATATGCTTGCTATTTCATTCAAGCTCACTCAGGGGGAGAAGAAAAGGCAAGCAGGCATAATGCCGAGTACTAAGGCAGGTGTTGTCAGTACCCACTGAGAAAACCAGGATGCTTTCTCATATTAGCAGTGGCTCCTCCTCTCATTTGCAGCTTGACAGTGTCTGAAACTGTAAGAGCTTTGGGAAAGCAGTCCAGTATCATACTCAAACCCACAATGCTTAGGAACACCTTGGGTTAGCAGGGATGCAAAGGCCGAGGCTAGGATCAGCTAGGCCATTCCAGCTGTACCATGTGAAGTGGCTTCTGCCCCTATCACTCAGCCCCATCCTACTCAGAGAGAGGATGGTGGTCCTCACTGTTCCCTTGGGGCTGGTCCCTGTTCTTGGTTCTAGGAGGAGGCAGGCTGAAATCAGCAATATCCTTCACGGTCAGGAGCCTGTCTCACCTTTTCTGTGGTCAGATCCCACTCCCCTAGTTTCTTCTTCCACCTTCCTCAAAGAGTGAATGTTGACTTGTATGGTGAAGGTGTTCCCCTCTTTGTGGACTTGTGAGTTGTATCCCACATAAAGCTCTGCTAGGTTCTGTTTTCTGCCCAAACTGTCTCAGTCCCAAAACACAACTCTCATGGGTTTCATTTTCATCCCTGTACCAAATTAGCCCCCTAAAAATGGGGAAAGACTAAAGACTACACTGCTCCCTCTTCTTGCTTACCCTAAGAATGAGCAGTGATTCTGCTGATAGAAACCTCTTCCAAATTGCCAAACCCATTCATTTTGTCTTTTTAATTGCATTGGTTGTGCATAAAGATCCTTTGGAGCACACTGGGGTCAGAGAGACAGTACCTCCTGGGCTGTCGACTGCAGCCAGCCCATCTGTTGTTGGCCAGGTCTGTATCCTCTGTGCCCAGCAGTCCCCCAGCACCTTTCTCAGGGTGACAGATCTCTGCAAAGCCAAGGTGAAGACTGCCACCTACTGAGTCCCCAGAGCTGGCTCTGGGGACACCTGGCTGTGGCTTTGAGGTTTCCCAGCTGGCACACTGCTAGAGGGGAGGATCTCAGTCAGGGTCCCTTGGATCTGAAGTTTTCACAAGCGGCATCAATCTCTTGCACTGTATATTTAGACATATTGCATTTGGATAGCAGGACTTTGGGATGAGATTGCTCCATGCAGTGTTTTCCTTTAAGAAGAATCACCTTCAAAAGCAACCCAAGCATGTTTCTCTATATTACCTGTTCATAGTATGGGGCTCTCCCAGGAGCTATTGAAAACTGCTGGTGCTGCTGAGAACAGCTAAATTGAGTTTGATGTCTGTCCATTCAGTGAGTAAATATGGGGTGAGTGAACATGCTGTTAATTTCTACAGATAGTTCAATACTTCAGAGACCACTGAAATCAAAAAGACTTCAAGGGATGGACTGACTGCATTTAGCAGCAGAGATTTAGCAACAGAAGTCTCTAATAAGAGTAGTACTAGAGGCCAGGTTTACTAGAATTGCATTCTTAAAGCAATTAAGATCCGATTGTATAATAAATGAATTGGAGATCACCACAAAGCTGCAAGTTTCCCACCCTTGATTCAAGTTGCAAAGACCTGGGATCATCTTGTTTAGGCATCTGTTGCAAGTACAATTTATCGTGCTGTTGCTGGGAGGATTATGATAAGGGAACAAAGCTGCAGAGTTAATTAATTAATGGAAGTCGGCAGTGGGTGGGGAGGTTTGGAGGCCACAGGGTTCTCTGTCTACCTTTCGCAGGGTTCTTGTTGCCCTGGAATGTGCTGGTGGCTGCTGCTGTGAGGTGGGATCAGCTTTGATGTGCAGTCACAGCCTGCTCACAGCCAGTGGGTGTGTTAGTGCTCCCCTGTCAGGCCTGATGGCAGGAGCAATTAAACCCCATTTCTGTGTGAGAGAGCCTCGAAACAAGAGAAGCCAACAACCCAAAATCCGCATAACACGGCCTGCTCTGGGCTCACAGGGTGGCTGGAAGGGTCTTGGTCTGCAGCTCACATTCACTGGGGGAAAACACACCATTGCTCTTTGTATTAAGATAACGTGTTCAGGAAAAGATTGTTTTCCTTGTTTTATCCAGTGCCTGTTTTTAATCAACGATCGAGTACACCCAGATGAGTTTTAGATTTAGATGAATGGGAAGTTAATCTGACTACCTGCTGACACAGGCAAGGCTGCAGAGCTCTGAGTGACAGCACTGAAAGGGAATGATAGTGAGGTACTGCCTTCAAAAACTTCAAACACATCCCTTTATCACAGTGTGATTCAAAGCATCACTCAGCAAGTTGCTACAGGTGTAAGTTATCATTTGAATACCAAGCACATTCCAATAACTGCCTCTGAAACTAGGAGTATACATTTCTCAGTATTGGTCAATATTACATCCTTCCCCTTTTGAACAGATGGGAGAACTTTTTTTCTTAGCACAGAAGATAGTCCTGGGATCTTCTGCAGATTCAGGGCACTAGCAACAGTGTCTAGCAAGAAGAGCCCAACATTTAAATATATGCCTAGTTGTTTAGTTAAAGAAACATGGAATATTTGCAAAAGTTCCAGCAGCCCAGTGAGGAGTCTGGAGTTCCAGAGGCAGAGGGGGGCCATGGGACCTGCCTCCTCACAAGTGCATATAGACTGGTTTACTCCCTGCTCTGTTCCAGAACAGTCTCCTTGGATTCAAAGCTGAACTGACCAGAGAGAGAACTACATTGGATGGAACTGGAAGAGCTCTGCAAGCTCGCTTCAGAGAGCCTGCAGGCTCCAACTCTAGACACCAGTTCAGAGGAAACCTGGGAAAATGAGTTCCTGGGGAGCAAGTCCTTTAAACCAGCATGGAGGGCACAGACAGTCAGAGTAGAGCAGATAAGAAAACTGTAGGATAAATCTTTTCTAAAGCTCAGCTGAAGCTTCCTTCATTCTTGCTCTGATCCCACAGTGTTTATGCAAAGAGTCTGATAAGCCCAAGAAGCTGAACCGGTTGGCTGTTGCCACAAGCAGCTGTCAGCGCCCTGTCTGAGGGCACCACTGCTCCGGCACGGGGAAGGTCAGTGTGAAACCAAGGGCTGCTGTCACACTCCTGGCCTGTGTCGGCAGCACAAAGCCAGTGGAACTTTTCTGGTCACCTGTTTTATTTATAAGGGTCAGGCAGCTCGTGTCAGCTGCAAAGCACTGCAGAAAGAAGTCAAGAGAGCATTTAGCTACAGCTTTATGTTATGGACCACACCAGGCATGTAAAAAATAAATGACTCAAAATATTGCCAAGCTAGCAAAACCTGGAATTTCTTTGTTTAATACGTTGGAAAAGTTTGCGTGGATTGTGCATCCATTTGTTAATGCCATGCCAAATATTTTTATCTCCTGCCCCACCTAAAATTTAGTGGTACCTGGTATAAAGCTGCTGCTCATCTCAGCAAAGCTACTTTAAATATGGCCAATGAGTCCTGGGCACCCATGGCTTGCGAAGCTCTGGCCAGCATCCTCTGGGTCTAGAAGCAAACTGGTGTGAGGCACTTAACCAAGCAGCATTAGCTCTCCAGTGCCTGTCTGGAGAAGGTACTGGAGCCTTGCTTGTTCCTGGTAACATACACGGAAAACCTTGTATTCCGTGAGCTTGCCAATAGAGGCAAATTTTCTGGATCAAGGCTCTTGTCTGTTCTTCTTCTGCTTCCGATTTATGAATAGCAGAAATCAGCAGCATTCAAACTATGCATTTGGTGGGTGTAAAAGAATGACTCATTAGCCTAATGGAGAGTTATCTGGGCAATAAATGCATGAATGAGGATTGTGACAATGAGTCACTGTTTGATTGTATGCCTCGGTGGAACAGATGCAGGTACCATTTTGCTAGGGATTGGTGTTGGGCAGAGTTCAAGATGGGTTCAGGGGAGGTAGGATGCTTTTTTTCAGAGCTTATCTAAAGACCTTTAGCTGTAAGAAAGTTGTTAAGCTTCACTGGATTCACACTTCCCGAACAAGGTCAGTCTCACTGGATGGAAAGGTCTTGGAGCTGCTTAGCTAGATGTGCTCTGCAGGGACTATCTGCAGGATCCCACAAAAAACGCCCAGTCTTGTCCAAACCTTGTCCAAAACAGAACCAGCTTCCATCAGACCCTCAGTGTTCAACCCTGCCCTGTGTCCATGTCCCCCTCACATGTTGCCAGCTGGTTGTGTGAGCTTCAAAACCCAGCACAAAGCTGAATGGTTGTGTTTTGGTGTTGCCATAAGCCTGTCAGCACTGCCAGGACTCGTAGCCTCTGCCACAGCCCTCGAGTGTTCCTAGGCTGTGGCTCTTGTGCCTGTGGCACCGCTGCACCTCGAGCTTGTATGTGGTCCCATGGCTGAGGGAAGGGTGCATGTGCTCCCTGTTTCACCTTCACCAGCTTCATCTGGGAGTTAAAGCTCACATTTTGATTCAAGAGGACCTTTTGTGACTCATCTTGAACAACTGTTACCTCCACATCACGGCCTGGGTAGGGCTTTTGGGACAACCCACAGTTTTGATGTCTGTTCTGAGGAAGAGGTTTCGAGAGGAGGACTCTGCATGCCTGCTGAGGTACCTCAGTTGAAATGTTTAGCAGTCATAAGATCCTAAGTCATTAGTTACTCTTTAAAGCTCTGGCCTGGAATTTCTGATGGATAGTAGATGCCAGAAAGTGAAATTGCTCTTTTGATCAAATGAATCCTCCCAGTGTGTGAGGGAGTTACAAAACTTCATTGGCACCATTACACAACAAACAATTGCAGCTGGTTTGGGGAGAGGAGCCTCCACCCTTAAGTATGGTCTGTACCACTGCTCCGCTCACGTTTTTCTAGGGACCGAACTGGATTTGCAGGTGCTTCTCTATGTGAGGCTGTACAGTAGTAGGGGCTGCAGCTGACCTGGCTGAGTCTGTGGGCCTTCTGAAAAGAGGGAAGCCAAACCTGGTGATGCAGATGTGGGTGCAGCACTTCACTCCTGTAAGGTTATGTGGTATTTCTTCCCTCAAGTTTACAGCTGACTTCTACGACCCCATGTCTGGCCAGTACCAGGGGGACTGGGGTGTCTCCTACACTGGTGGTGTTATCCAGAATCACTGTGCTCCCCACATTCACCCCATATCATTTATGGAGATCCTTCCCATCATTCTCATTGGTGCAGCGACATCATCTTGGAAGACGATCTTCCCCCAAAGCTCCAACCTACTTGAATCCCAGCAGGGAATAAACAGGTGGCACAATCCCCATGCGACTCCGAGCGCAGGTGTTTGATGTGGCTCGCTTCCCCAGGGCCAGCCAAATTCCCACCCGCCGCAGCATCGGAGTAACAGGACAAACAAGCAGTACCTACATGGCAGCCCTGCCAGGTGTTTTGACACCAAGGAGTTGGGGGAGTTCACAGGGGAAAAACAAACAGCACCAATTGAAAGAAATTCTCTTCCCCTCTGTCTAACAGCTCTGGAGAAGGCAACAGACTGTCAGTCCAAAGGGCCACAAGAGTGCTAGGCCTTGGTAATTTCATGAAATCATATGGCCTCCTGATGACGGGACACAGCAGTCTAAGGGCATATTGCTCAACCCTCCTGGCACCTTTCTAGATCTGGAGTGGCTTCTTTTCTCGGACAGACCTGCCAGGGGTATCTAGCAAGGAAATGGCCAAGCTAATCGGGCTTGTTGGAGTGACTGCCTTCAATCCAACCTCAAAATGCAGGTCAGCATCTACACACAGCAGTCCTATAAATTGTGATGTTAGCATAAATATCTAGTGAGTAAACTTTGCATACAGACAGTCTGATTTTTTCCCCTCTGTGCCACATCCATGCAACATCCAGGGAGATTAGGGAGCACTTTTATTTAGAGGACTTAATAAGTGTTCTTGTGTAGGAATACAGGACTGGAAAGTAATTCAGTGCGTCAAGTCTAGGCACTGGCATGGCAAACTAACACCTTACATAATCCAACTAATTAATTTATCACGCTCCAGTTTAAACCCACTTAGTTTTCCTGCCCCAGCTTCCCTGGCTGAAGGATCGCATCAGTGTGTCAGTGTGCATCCCTGCTGAGTGCCTGCACACCTCTTAGTCTCTGTTGGACTGGATTTGGACACAAGTTTGGTCCCTAACACATTTCACATCACCTTGCTGGTTTATTATGGACTCAGAACCTCAGAAGATTTGAGCTTAAGAGTTTGGAAATCCCTTCTGAAAAAAAACCAAACAAATGAAACTAAACTATACAGGTCACAACAGCCTGTAAAATTTGCCACTCATGCTTATCAGAGATTCCATTCCAGTTCTTCTTAAGGTTTTGAATTAGCCTTATTCTTCAAAAATTAAAAAAGACTCATAGCAAAAAATGAAAACCCTAATTTCTACCAAACCAATAGTTGGTGAAGGTGAAACAGTTTCTGGCTGTTGCAGCGCTTTGCATGAGGCAGTGCCATAAACAGCATTTAGTGTCTGGGTGACAGCAACCACCACCAAGAGTCTGTGAAGTAACATATCAATTAATCTAAAATAAGCTTTTCCTCATCCCCTGGGATTGTGAGCCTGAAAGCTCAGTAAATGTGGTTCTTGTTTAGTGTTTTGAGTATAAGAGTAATGATTCCCCTGTAAGGGTCCTATTCTCCTCTCCAGATCTGATTTTCTCGCTGCTTTATGTCTATCTTTCACAATGATCCCTTGTCCCCTTTATCTGGCAGATCATGAGCTAAATCTCTGTAAGGTGCTTGGTCCTGAAAAACACAAAGGACATGAAATGCTTTTTTTTTTTTTTTTTTCAGTTATTTGGGAAGGTTTAATTTTTGTTGGTTTTTGGTGGTGGTGGTTTTTTACCTATCTTTATGTACCACAAGAGACGTTGTGGTTTGTCATTGTAGGATCTTGTTGTTTCTCACTCCTCAAAGAAACAGTGATAACATCAGCAGACTGCTAGGGAACAACAGCATTTGATGTCTGCCACAGGGCTGGTTGTGTGTCAGGGTACAGCTCTCCTGGGAATCCGTACAGAGGTCCCCACTCTTCTTCATGAGGATTGGGCCAGGTGTTTTGATCTTTTCTGAAAGATCAGGACCAAGGAGTGTTTAATGTGAAGAACAAGCAGCACATGGACAAGTCATTTGTTTGTGCACACATCTGCAAAGCAGACACGTGGTGGCAGAGGTAATTACGGGTTCAGATCCAGTTGCTATTCAAGTGGGCATTTTCCACTCAGGTTAAGACTTCCCATGTGATCCAGTGTGAGTCCAGCAGACAGTCCCATCTACAAGCCCATTTCAATCACCCCTTTGCCCTTTCTCATGTGGCATGGAGAGGCCAGGAGAAGGAGAGGGAGAGGGAGAGCCACTGCTTATGCTGTGGACATGTCCCATAATGTGTAGCAAACCCCAATAACTTCAGGCTTCTCTTGGTGTCCATCAGGCCCCTCTGCACCGAGGTTGGTGGGCACATACCAGCCCTACAGCAGCAGATGTAAAATAGAAGGATCAGTGCCCTTCCCAGAGGGGAAAAAAAAAAGAGCTCTCCCAGTGCTACGCCCTTCCTTTCCAACCTCTCCCCTAAAACCAGGTTACCCAATTCCAATTTGATTTACCTCACAGCTGCCACTTAGAAATGCTTTCCTCCTGTCATCCTTGTCTACCCCTCACTATTAACCACTCTGTCACATGCCTTGCATTGCATGACTTAATAATTTGGGACTTTGGACTCTATTTACATATACAAACAAATAAAAAATACACACCTGAAGTTGCTGTGGCCAGGTGGCAACTGCCTGAGCAGTAGCTGCATTCCTAGATCATGACATTGAACAGGGACACAGATGGGACTTGCATGAGGTGCTCCTCACTGGGAGCCATTGGCAGCAACCAGGGCCTTTGCTCCTTGTGGGCCTGCTCCCACAAAGATCCAAATCCAGCCAGGACTGCACCCTCTTATGCAAGGAACTTGCATATAGCCCAGGAAATCCAGCCAGTAGTGAGGGAGTTATTGGGAATCTCCATGCAGGAACTGAGATGCAGCTGTATCCTGGTCATACACACAGGTAGCACACTAGGCCTGGTCCTGAAACCTCTCTGTCTCCATCCAATAGTTTGCAGTGGGAAAGGAGAATTGCAAGGGCAAGATGAGGGAACAGATTGATGTCAAACCCTGACCTCCTTTAAATAATCAGCAAACACCCCTTTGCCTTCTGCATGTGAGCAAAGCCTCAGCTCTCCTGTCTTTGTAGTGTGAGCCAGGTGCAGTTGTGGCCCAGTGGAGCCACTTGGTCCCTAGCACTCAACCTGCTGGAGCGTGGCACCTCAGCTGGAATGCCCCATACAGCTTCTTACCACCATGGGCACTGTCAAACACCCTGATAGTTTAGTTTCATGTGAAAATGTCAAAGCTTAGCTCCTGTCTTGAAAATTTTGGCAAAAGTAGTTCCTGATATTACAGACCCCAGCTGAAGATGGCTCAGAGAAACCAAGAAGTCTCTGGGTACCTATTGCCCTGATAGACTCCAGACATTTCTTCCTTTAAGTCGTAAGAGAAAGAAAAAATGTAGTCAAAGCCCTGCTTTGTCTCAAGGGCACATTAAATGCTCAGCCCTTCCTGCTGAGGGATATTGGGTAGGACATAACTAAGGTTAATAAATGATCAAACATGGTTTTAACAGTTAATATTGTGTGAAAACCATTGGTAGCTCCTGTGGCAGGAATGAGAATGCCCACATGTTTTAAGTCAGGCATGTGTTTAAACACTTGAGTCAATTAAAACTCCAGGGCAGCACAAGTTTCATTAATAATAATCCAGTGTTTCATCACAGGATACTCTAATTGTTCCTCATCGGGATCCCAGGGACAGAAGATTAACCTTTTGAGAAGCTCAAATGATAACATTCAAAGCACTCCTCAAAATGATAATGAATTACCTGTTCATATTGTAGACTTTGATGACAGCAAACAAAACAATGCACATTGGGTAGCTGGTTTGGGGGGCAGACTTCCCCTGGATTACAACAAATTTTGGATAGCAATTTATTACTGTTTAGTAGGTCATGATACCTCACTTTTCCAATCCAGTATTCATAAGACCCTTGGGAACTTTACAACCCAATAATTAAGCCTCTCTGCTCTATTGGGAAATAAGCAGGTAGGAGCAGCACAGCATCTCAGCATAAGCCAGGAAAAACCCAGATGATTGATGTGATTTGGGAAATCCTAGGCCTTCGTGCCTAGTCCCAGGAGGCAGCTCGAAACTTTATCCAACGTGGGCCTCCTTGCCACGTGATAACTGTGCAGGAGGCACTGCCTGTGGAATTAAAACAGCAAATTAAAGCAACAGAGATCACCCAGAGAGATCAAGACTGTCTCAGAGACACCTGAGGAGCACTATATAAGTCAGGATTTTTTTCCCTTCACCTAACCCATAGCCACCCTGGCCTCTCCACACTCTGCCACTTCTGACTCAAACACCTTTAGCCAGGAACCATGCAGGAAAGATGTCTGGAGCCAGTGTGCAACCACACAGCTGTGTATGGAATCAATGGGGCACTCACCAATCCATGGCACCAAGAGAACACTTGGCGTGGCAACAACTGGAGCTTAGCATCTTAGCAAAGAAATTAACTCTTTCTAAAATTCAGGATAAACACATGATAGAAGCTGATAGGACCATATGTGACAGAAGGCAGATGAGGAGACAGATGCAGCCTAGGTGAAGGGTGACTGTGGGATATACTCGGAGGGGCTGGCAAATGGTACCCTTTCCATATGCTGTGTCACCCTGCGAATAAAGAGGCCTTCCTGTCCAACCCTCTTTAGGATCTATCTTTATGGGTGGGCAAGGCCAGGAGCAATTGAATCAGAAGCTGGCTCTGGAGCACTTGGGCTGCATCCAACGGAGGAGCAGCTGCCTGCTGGGGTGATCATAATGGGAGGGGCAACCCCCGGAAGCAGCACCAGCAGAACCTCGTCATGTCAGCACAAAGCACCCGGGCACCTGGCTCTATTGACTCACTGTGACAGCAAATGTGCCCTTATGCACTGAGAACCCCTGTGGGGATCAGGCCACAAAGGCCAGTGGCCGCTGTCCCCAGGGCCACCTTACCTGCTTCCATCCCTGCCAGGCAGGAGGCAGGAGCCTGGATGGAGCGGGCGCTGCACAGGGCTCTGCCTGGGCCAGCACCACAGCACTGGGAGCAGAGATGTTATCCCAGGGCAGGTTAAAGCCGGACAGAAAGTCAGCATTAAAGACAGATCCAAAGATAAAAAAGCTCAGATTTCCATCGATTTACTTTGCCACATTATTCGCAAAGGCACTTTGATCTTGACTCATCTGTTGCTATAATTACTGAGCGATGGTTGATGCAAACACACTTCCCACTGCGGCTGGGTCACCAGAGCAAGGACGCTCTTGCTCGAGCATTGACCCAGTCCTGTCTTCCCATTCCCTTCTCTGCTCAAAGGGCTTCACACTGAGGGTTTTCTTTTCTTTGGAGATCAGAACTTGTTGACTGGAAGTCAGTTAGCTCTCTGCCATGTGTATGGAGTAGTCACCATGGAAAGAGGCTCTGGTACAAGAGCAGGCTGTAGAGAGAGCTCGTTGCGGGCAGAGAAGATGCTGAGCCATGCCTGGGGGTAGCTCAGGATCAGACAGTTGGGGTGCTTATCTGTGGGTGATCACTTCACCTTTTGATGTTCCCTGGCTGCTGTTTGGACAAGCCCATTTGGGAGCTGGTCCAGAAAAGCCAATCCACATTATGGTTTTAGCAGAGTAAGGCAGGATCTGATCCTTGATGTAAACACTTCTTCAATAAAACAGGTGCATTTTATCTTCTGCAGTTCCCTGGCTCCAGCAGCCAGGTCAGTCCTGTGTGCTTCCCGCTGCTCCCTCTGCTCCCTCTGCCTGTGTATGGCATTCCTAGGGGCAGGCTACAGCTTGCCGTAGGTTCCTTTGATGCTGCCTGTGCAGGCTGCAGAGGATGAGTTGATGCCGGGGACAAAATGCTGCTTCATGGAAAAGAGAGAAGGGAAATCACTGGGAGCAGGAATGGCAAAAGAAGGAGTCCATAATCTCCTGGGGACAAGAGAAAAAGAAGGGACTTTAAAGTGGTGTCTCCCCTGAACTCACTTGCCGACAATGCAGGGGCATCTGGGATGCTACTGCCTTCCTCCAGTCTGGTGGGTGACATTCCACCTGTTTTAAGTGAGAAGCTGCCTTGGTCCGTGTGTGATCTTTCTACCCTTTCTTTCTTTTCATGCCAGTAGCAGGAATGACCTCAGAGGCCCTGAGTCATGGACAGACATATCAGCCCAAACCTGTGCCCTCCAGTCTTTAAAAAACTCTTCCTAGAGAAGATCTCTCATCCATATTTAAAGGCCAGTTGAACCAAGTAAGGCATTGCCAGTTGGAAAGGCCTTTTTATTGTTTTACCAGCTTGCTCTTTGCCCTATCAGTGATTTCCATTTTCACTTACTTGTCCTTCTCATCCATGGAGTTTCACTTGCTCCTGGGGCAGTTACAGTCAGCTTCCATATCTTAGCAATTGCCACACAGCAATCTGACTTAAACAATTAACGTAACAAATAGCACACAGGAAATGAGAGGAGAAAATATTTATGGGAAGTGGAATTTTTGAGGAACAGGCCACTTAGTGAAGTTTGTCTCAGATGCTCTGCTGGGAGGTTCTTTTGCTTATACGTCACATAATTTCTTAGGAAGGAAATGGAGTGATTTCCCTGTATATGTAACAGTAAGATCTTTATAATAGAACCACAGAAGGGGGTCAAATGGAAATGCTAACTCTGAAAGGCTAAGCTTTCAGGAGCTGAAGATCAGTGTGGGAAACTCCAAGTCAAGCTTTGCTGTCGTAGTGATGATACAAATTTAAAGAGGAGTGTTTTCCAGGTTTCTTTTGTAATGGATCAAAATCTGACTACCTTGTTCCAGTAGGTCACAGTCCAAAAAGCCTGCAGGTTTTCTCAGGCCTCCAAACATCTTTGACACCCTCAGCCCTGACCATCAGTGGTGCTCAGGCTGCGTGCCATCTGCTCATCAGCCAGCCTTTTGGCTTCCCAACCACACTCTAGTGTGGGGCATTCTCCCTTTCTTCCCTTCAAGTTTCCTTTTCAGAAGGACTGCCTCTCTTTGCTTATCCTAACTCCAAGGGACACCTGTAATTTTCATTAATTTCTTTGTGTTGAAGTTTGCTTTCACAGTTACGTTTATTACCCTCTCATGTCTCATATACAATACATCATTGTTGTCTTTTGACATAAAAAGTATTGTCACCATTGTCAAACTGAAACACACTAATGTTATGGCAACAAAGCAATTGCATTGTGGAGACAGCAAGTTCATGTTCTTTAGTGTTCCTGTTCCGTGGGAAATTGACAGCTCTGGAGTTTTGCTCCTACTCAGCCATGGAAAAAGCTACAAAGTACTGCTGATTGAAAAGAAGCTCAAGTGACTATTAATACAAATAATTTCCTAGATGATTGGAGGTGCTTTCTGGAAGGAAGAAACACCTGAGACCTCTCCTGAGGTCTCATACCTGAGAATAACTCAGCACTAGCATCACTGAACTACTGAGAGATTCCAAGCTACATCTGATCTCTGTCCCATCAGCCTGGTTACCAACTCCTGGGTGGGAAAGCAAGTGGAAAAGTACTGCTGAGATGGACTTCCCTCACCTCCTCCTCAAGAGCCAATGACACAGCATAGCATGCCTGGTATCCTGCATTTCCCAAGCATCCTCTGTGCTAGGGAGGGACCTCTGCAATGTCTGCAATAGATGGAGCTGATAATGTGTGCCCACAGCACCTGTGAGGAGTAGGTCACATGAGGTATGGCTCAAGATGGCAGCACCAGGAATTCTGTCATGTCTGGTTGATCTGCCTTGATTGCAGAAAGGATCAAAGCATCTATAAATAGTTTAAGTTACCTGTCACTTTGGGAAGGACTGGAAAGAATACTGGGGTTTAGGTCAAAAAACAAGCAATTATGTGCTGAGAGGAAATTGCCCAAATATTCGCAATGCATTGTTGCTTTTCCTAAGTTCACCTTCATGGTGCATCATTGTCAAAGGGTCAATCGTATTTCCAAAAGGCACACGTTTCTGAATTACTCTGTGTGTCCAGTTAAACCAGGACGTGCCCTGCAATCTAAGCCTGACCCTGGGGAATGTGGTGGGTACAGGGACAGCAGGCCAGGAGCCCCTGAGTGTCCTCCCCTGACACCTGACTTTCCTTGCATGTAGTTGCTGCTCTGCCCCACGAAGCAGCACAGCTTTCTCAGGCTGCTGAGGAGCCAAGCCTTCTGCTGCTTGTAGTAGTCCCACTTCCAAAACGAGTGATACTGACTGGGAGAGAGGTGATAAGCAGCCCACTCCGAGCCCCCTCCCCGGGGCCTTCTTGTATTTCGTGAGGCTTTTCTGGTAGGAAACAAAGGAAAGAGAAGCCCACCCATGGGGGAGAGTCTTGATGGCAGGAAGGAAGTGATTAGATGGTGACATTCAGAGCTCCCACTCCTAGCCAGCCCTTCCCTACCAAAAGGAAGTGCTCCTGCTTTGAAGTTTATTTGGAAAGCTTTAAAAATACTTACTAATTGAGGAACACTTTGCAATGTAAATATGCTCCCTTGGTACACTAAGAACTAGATAACAAGCTCACAGACCTTTTAGGAGCACAGCTTGTCACTGCCAGAACCTCCCTCAAAGGCCTTGGGTTATCCTTTTTCCTCTTTTCACAGTGAGTGGCTTCTGTGCTGAAAAAATGCAACGTGGAAGTGTGCATGCTGGGCATCTCTCTGACCAGTGTAATGTCCCATCTGTAGCAGTGTCAAAAGAACTCCAGGATTCACCCAGCACAGTCAGCCTTTGCCAGCAGACAGTTAAAAAGTGTTCCCATTTCCCAACAAAAGCATACCTGTGAATCCAAAGGAGTTATGGCCAGTGGGGAGACATGGTCCTTCCTTGTTGTGTTGGAGGGCCTAACCAAGGGTGTTGGTGCTGATCTGGAGCTGGGAGCCATGGCAGTGTCTCCGTGAGGACACAGAGGTCATGTAACACAACAAACCATGATGGAGCCACATGCCAGATGGGAGAAGGTCGATAAACCACAAAATGTAAGAGATGGATTGCTTCTGCAAGATAAATACACGTAGAGTTCACTGGAGCCAGTGTGAACCAAAGAGGGCATGCTGGGGCAGGGGAAGAGTGGGAATAGGGAAATGAAAAATTGTCTGCTCGAAGGGATGAGTGGGGGCTCAGAAAAGGCGTGCTGCTCAAGCAGAGATTCAGGCCTGGTGAAATGGCATGTCAGGGAGAAAAGTATGGGCCTGTTGTCCCAGCCAGCTTCCTCCTGGTGAGTATTGTCCATATTTGCCTTATCTGTAAAATACCCACCTCTAGGTGTTGCCCTGTAATCTTTCCAGGTTTTGGATCACTGTGGTGGAATAGTCAAGGTGGGAGCAAACATGTTTTATGTAAGCAGCTATCCTTGAGGCATCCCAGTCTGGTTCTACCAATAAATTTAGAATTCCTTGCAGCTCATGGACTTAATTCCCTTTCCACATCCCTCAGCCAGCCCTGACCACCCTATGTCAGACTGTGACCCAGCTGTACAGAGAGAGACTGTCTGGCAGCAGTGCTCCTTTGACACTTGTGTCATGATGAAGTGACTCAAGGAGGTCAGGAACAGGTCTTCAGCATGCAGAGAACCTACTCTTCAGAGGAAACCAGTCACAGGAGATAGCAAGGGCTGGTTTTTCACTCATTTGATAATGTCACTGTAGAACTAAGAATGAACGTCATTCACGTTCACTCATTTGCAAATAATCGATCTAAGGTAAATAATCCAGGTACTTTTCCTTCAGGTGTAGACAGCTTCCAGGTCCTGGCTGGGTGGGGGATTTCCTGTCTGTGTTTGGTTTGTACCTTTTCCACGGCCTGTGGTTTGCCAGCTGGTTCGTGCCTCCCATTAACACCTGATGCATGTTTAACTCATTTCTAATTTTATGACTGGGGGAATGAGGCCTGCCATCTGCAACTGGCAGAATCAATCCTGGCAGCTGAGTCTGTGCCTTCTTTTGCCTGCTGTGAAGCCAGAGGGTTTGCTCAGTTTTGTTTTGACAAAAATTACCTGAAGAGTATAGAAAGGGAAACCAAATAGAAAGAAAGGGAGCAACAGGGAAGCACAGCTTCCAAGTTATCTCTGTTCATGTGCCAATGGGCTACACAGAGCCATGCATTCCTCTAGAGTTTTCTTTGCCCCTTGGTCTCTTGGTCTGACACCTTCTGAAAGAGAAGCCACCTGAAATGGGGACTTCCATTGCTCTCTTTCTTTGCTGAGGAGTCTAGGACTTTGGGGGTTCTTTGGGGGCCTAGATGGGTGCAAGACATACACACGCACCCCTGGAAATCTGCCCGGAAAACCACAGAGATGCAGGGAGAACCTGAGTATGGGCTCTTCTCGCAGGCCCAGGTTACAGGCACCAGATGTAGCAGACAGCTGAGGCTGCTGCAGGGCTCCAGCCAGCTCACACACATTGCTGAATGTCAGGCATAGCAGGCACCTGGAAGCACATCTTTGCCAACATGCTCCAAGGACAGCAGTACTTCTTTCCACTGCTGGCAGAGGGGACTGCACATTAGGAGGGGCTTTGAGAAAAAGCTGCTGTCAATTCTGTCATCTTCTCAGAGATGGACAGGTGTACTACATCATCCATCCTGTTATCTTGACACTTAGAGACATTCTTCAGGGAAATACAGCCAAAAAAAAAAAAAATCTGCAAGTAATAGATATTTGTAGACAGGTTAAACAGCATGTACCTGAGAAGCAAATATTTTGGCTTATGTCCTATTGCATTCCCAAGCAACAGGGAAGAAGTCATGTTACTGCTAAATCAGAAGTCTGCTCCTCTGATGAGGAGCTGGGAGCACCACCAGGAACACCCAAACAGGAACTGAAGTTTGAAGAAAATTTCCTCATAGCCACCCCACTGTAAAACTGCGTTGCAAGGGTAAAAGCAGAAATGGGGGGGAAATTTCTCACTTATTCTTTTCTGCTCTCTGCTGAGGTCAAAGCAGGAGATTTTTAGAGCAAAGGTCAGGCTGACTCAACTGTACATGAAACTTTGCCGGGAAATTGTCTGAAGTCACACAGGACTGACATCAGAGCACTTCACCCCAAGCACCAGGCCCGGCTCAGGCCCTCCCGCTGTGTGCAGAGCCGGGCACTCGACTTTAGTTGGCCAGGGCAGGGATTGATGGGATGATGCAACCAGGCCCAGAGTGCTCCAGCAGTACTCAGCTCCGGGTAAAGGGCACCTGACAGAGCTGCGCTTAGTCAAGACACTGCTGCAGACTTGCCGAGCACACAATAAATGAGGTCAGCTGGCAGCCCCCATGGCTGTCTTTTTCCCTCTCACAG
Organism: Pycnonotus jocosus; assembly: GCA_013400435.1. NCBI lineage: Eukaryota > Metazoa > Chordata > Aves > Passeriformes > Pycnonotidae > Pycnonotus > Pycnonotus jocosus. Next base: position 62,251 of record VWYP01033500.1, read on the forward strand.
GAAGGAGAATATCTTGCTGGGTGCTATCAACAAGAGCAGGGAGCAATGGGGTGCCTGCAGTTGAGTGTGCTCAGAGTAGAAGCCTTGTGTCAATTGCCCAACAAGGTTTGCCCCCGTCCACATGGCGTGTGAGATAACATCAGCTGCAGACAGCTGATGACAAGGTGAGTGTAGGTGTCTAAGAGGTTTTAAAAAAAACAACAGAGAAAGTTTGTTCTTATCCAAGCGGATTTCCTGGAGTGATGAATGAGCCTGGCATAATTCCACTCCACCTTTGGCATATGCCTGTACATCTGGCAGGCTGACACAACCTCATTCATTTCTAGTGAGAAAGGAGCAGTTGCCTTTAAAAGTACAGTATTAGAGCCTGCTCTGTCCCTACCTCTGCTGCACCAGCCCCTGCCCTTGTGCTTCCTCTGGGGCAGCTCAGTGGGAGGGAACAGGGGAGAACAAACCTCCATGGAGAGCATCTTGCTGCTGCCACCTTGGCATGCCATGCCTGCTGTCTTTGCTGGCTGCTTTGGGCCAAAACTGTCTCCTACCACAAGCACATCCAGCAAGTCAGACCCTTGGCAGCTCCTCATGTTCCTGTACTCATTTGTGGCTGTGACAGGCCACACAAGCCCTTTGCTCTTTTGCTCATCACCAGGCATCCTAGTAGGTCTTCTTTGCTTTTGCCACCTCAGAAAATATTTTTTCCCTTGTTTTAAAAAACTTACATACTGAGCCAGCTGCTAGAAGTATTTTAGGACGAGGATTACCAGGATTAGGTAGCAGGAGAATAGGTTATATTATGGCTGTTTGCTGACAGCCCTCTTTAAAACCAAAGGCAGCCGTCTAGTTAGCTTGGAAACCATTCCACTCATGTAACCTCCGCATCCTCAAGGGTTTCATTCCAGCCGGCAGCCGGCCGGGCTTGGTCCATCCGGGAGTAAACCGTGACATCTAGCGGACACACTCGAGCTTGGCAAGCGCTGGGAGACCTGGAAGCAAAATGTTGCCGGGATCACTGTGGCAGGCCGTGATGGATACAGAACCATGCCAGGGGATAAGCAAGGGCTAAATAATCGCCCTGGCAGATTTCTCCCTCCCAGCTGCACACATGTCCTTGAGCCAGTGGGAAAAGAATGCAGCCTGGGGCAAACCTGCTGGCCTGGTCTCAGGTCAGTCTAAATATTATTATGAGTGTTCAGTGGTGAGAATCTGTCCTCACTTGATGGCCAGGAAGGCTCGTATTAATAAGCTTAAACTTCTGCATGTCAGAACTCCCCTGGTTAATGTGGAACCCCGATTTGTCCTTTGCCTTTGAACCATATGTCTGTCTAGGGGATAAGCTCTTTACCCAGTGCCAATTCCAGCTGCATGATGGATTTACAGGTGTAAACATTCCCCAAAGAAGGAACCTGTAGAGTGAGAGATGTTAAGCATGCAGCAGCCTGGCCCCACTGCGCACCTATTTTGTGTCTCAAGCTGCAAAAAGCACCTCTGTAGACCCATTTTTTTTCTGAGAGAGAAGGTAGGAACAGACAGGTCAGGCTGAAACTTGGACTAATGATTCGGAGTGATACAGAATGAGTGAGGACCTTCAGGTGACACCCATAGAAGTACATTAAGTACAGGCAATAAATATGTCTACAGAGGAGTGACTTGGGAGTTCAAGGAACAAATTTAGAGTCATGCAAGAGCTGACAAAGCTTCTCCTTAGACTTGCGTGCTTCCATGTGTTGGATCCTATTTTGTTGGAAATGTGAGGTCAGCATGATTGAGAACGGCATAAGCACTTGCTCTGTCTTTGGCCCCAGCACAGCTCCAGTGTAGAGCCAAGAAGCCCAAGAGCAAGCTGGTTTCCTGTTGTGGATGCAGAACTTGCCTTCCTTTGGCTTACCACATGGCTCCCTGGTAAAAGACCAAGGATGTTTAGGATTTCCTTGCCTTGCCTATAGCCCTGATGCACCTGACAACTCAGGAGCTGTCAGGGAAGTTCTTGGAATCCATCTTTGGTGGTGAAACTCAGATGAGAGCCTTCTCACTCCATGGAGTGTAGTCCTCTTGTGTTGTCTTAGATGGTTTCATGCATCCCTTAAATGCAGGGAGAGCAGAGCCAGGCACATATCCATGCTGCTGTGCTGCTTTTCATGATGACATTTCGAGACACAGCCAGGGACTTGCACACAAGCCAGGCTGTTCTGCCCCTGTCTAAATTGGAGGCACAGCAAGAGAGGAGTCAGAAATGGCTCATTCCTGTAGCGTGGGCCGGATGCTGTGAGCTGTGTGCTCAGTGCCAGCCCTGGGAGCTGGGAAGCACGTCTCTGCCCTGTCTGTCACGTAGCCTGGACACCCCATCTCAGCATGGAGATAGGATCTGGCTGCAGGGGCTGCACCTGCTGACACAGCTGGAGGGTCCTAACTGTGCTGTGCCTCCGGTCTCACCAGTGAGCAGGGATAATTCATTTTTCTTGGTGCTGGGTTCATCTGTCACTTGCTGTCCCAGGGCCAGTCTGAGGCCACTCTGTAACACTAACCCTGGAGCACGTTTTTTTCTCAAGGACCTTCCGTGTGTAGAGGCACCAGCCTGAAGAGCCACAGCCCTTCTTGATTGGCACTAGTATTTCCCTGCAATCAGGCGGGCTGTCTGCCCTGGGGTCTGTGACGCTGCTTCTCGTACAACACGTGCTGCCTGCCAGCAGCGTTAATGACCCCTGACTGCCCCCTCCTTGCCCAGCAGTGACACTTCCAGCCTCAAGGCACAACACTGCACCAATGGTATTTTTGGCCTTGGCCTGACCTTCACATCAGTCTCGCTCAGCTGATGCCATTGCAAAGCCATTGCACCACCATCTGCTCCCAGTAGGATGTCCTTTATCAAGAACAGTGTCATAAGGTTATTGGTTTCTTATAGAAGTGATAGGACATGATCCCAAGCTTGTTCAGACTCAGTTCTTGCTTCTGAAATGTCATTTCAAATAAATTTCATGTTCTAGCACTTGCTTCATGGAAAGAAGGTGCTGGATATGTACAGTAAAGCCCAGAGCCTGTACAATGGAGTTGTAAAATTAGCAAAGAGTAGCTTGGGAGTACCACAACTACCTATCTAATGACAGATTCACCATCTGCCTCCACAGAGAGGGCCTGTGGGTTTTCAAAAGTCATTTTAGCTGGATCAGCATACCGGGGGAGCACGGGGACTCGAGCTGTAGGAACCACTTCCCCACAGCCATTTCTGCAAAGGGGAGCTTTGAGGCTGGTCCATGCACAGTGGTGCTGTGCAGGTGAGAGGTACAAATGGGCCGAGTGGCTTGACAGAGTCACACCTTCAGGAGCAGCTGGGAGGGGCAGTGAGCAAATAAGCAATCTATTGTACTTCTCTTTCCACAGCAGAATTTGGCTTTAGAAGCAAAGTGCAAACCTGGCCCCCCATAGGGGCTCTGCTTTCGTTTGATGGCAGTTGTCCTTTTGCTGCTGTCCATCTGCACACAAATGCACAAAGCTGGGATAACCCAGTCAGCATTCCATTTAAAGGAGATGCTGCTTGCTGAACACTTGGGCACTCATGAGGAACAGGAGAAAAGGTCCTGATTCTCCTCCAGGTCTCTTAGAGGCTAGGGCACAAACCCTACAATGCGACAATGGCAATGGCACTGCAGATGCTATGGGGGCCCCTCACCTACCCCAAGAGGTGTTTGCCAGCATTAAATCCCCCTCAACCACCAGCCCCTCACAGCACTGACAGTAGTCCCAAGGGCTGTAGTGAGTAGCTGTGTTCCACAGACCCCCACACCTGCCTCACCCAAGCGCCATACAGGCCAGGGGCTGATTGCTTGGCAAACAGTTTCCCCCTCAATCAGTCTCCAGTCTCTACCCATTCAAACTTCTCCTCATTCCCATAGTTTAAAGAAAGGGAGAAAATCTTTCTAGTAAAGTATTCACAAAAAGAAATATCTCTTAGGCTTGTACACACTGCTGAACACTTTGTTGAAAATAAATTCTAGGAAAACCTTCACACAAAAGAAGGGGGTTTGGCAGTTTTTGAGCTTGCAGGAGACCAACAGCTGGCAGAGGCTGGTAACACAGGTGAGGCAACACAGGTCAGGCTGCTTTTGCTTCCCTGAAATCTGTATTTTGTAAACAACTGGTCCAGAAAGCAGTGTAGCACCTGTCTTAAAGAAATGACAAAGCCTTCCCATGTTCAGATTGTGCAGCACCACTACTGTTCCTGGAAACCTCTGATGGAAAGGCTGTACATGAAGGGACCCACACTGTCTGGTCTGGACATGGTGTGTAAGGCCCCAGCTCTGCTGTTAGCACATCCTCATCAAAATTATTTGCTCCTGGCTCTTCTCTCCTGGTGCTCTCTCTGCAGCTCAGCACTTCTTTCTGCTCCTCTGTATCAACGTGGGCACACGCAACAAGCAAAGGAGAAATCTGTGATGGATTTCCCTTCTTGCTGGCAGCAGCTGCTTGCTTTGACAGAGACTCTGTGCAAGGCATCCAAACACCATGCAGTGAGAGGAAAACCTCCTTGTGTTTGTGATATCCCAGCCACAATGGGACAAGAAAAGATTCCAAAGAACTAAGAATAAACCTGATTTTCATCACATAGCCAAGAATGCAGACAAGTGAATACCTCCATTTGACAGTAACACAGTCATCACCAGACACATCTGCTATCAGCAGGAAGACAGACCACTAGGATGGTGCAATAAAATAATCCACAAAACAGGTTTTCTAATTTGGAAAGGCACTTTGATCAGGATTTTTAACAACCTGTTTGTAACCAGTTTGTCTGTCTCCTGAACTCTCTACCCCCACCTTGTTCTCTTCCTTCATTTCTTGCAATTTTAAACATTTCAAAGTTGCATCCAAAAGGAAGAATTTCCTGAGCAGAGAATGAAAACAAAAAATATGTTGCAGCATGCCATCTTTTGGGAGGAGCACCAGTGTTCAGGTCTGGCTGCCAGATTACCAGGTCCCCTTCAGGATAAGGCCAGAGCAGCACTCACATGCCTTTTGAGGCTCTGCTCATGCATCTCATCCGTGGAAGCAGCAAGGGAGGAAATACCCTCGCCAACCCAACTCTGCAGGGTACATCAGCTTTCCATGTTTTTCATACCCAGCAAAGCCACGAGGCTTACTGACACCAGTGCTCCTCCCTTGTCCCCTTGAGTCTCTGCTGAAAGATCCAACACTTCCAAAGAAAAAGCGCTGCTTCCCGAGCCAGCACATGAGGGCAATGGGCTGCCTTGTTCAGGCTAGGATGGGAAAAGCATCATCTTTGTCCCCCCTCACTGCTGCCAGCAATGAAGAGCCAGCCCAGCAGCCACCAGAGCCCTGCCTTCTGAAGCTGGCACCACAGCCAGGGGTGGTGAACTTCATTTCCCAAGAGTGGCAGCTGCAGCCCTGAGTTCTGCACACCAGCTCTTACTGTAGCCTAAGAACGCCCAAGTTAAGCTTTGCTTTGGAGATCCTTTACTCCAACCCACAGCCTATAACACCATTATTTAGGCCTGTGAGTCCTGGTCTTCTTCAAATTAGCTGTTAAGGAAGGATGTCATTTAACTTTCTTGGACCATTCTTTAAAAAATAAACAGTCACTGAAGACTGTAGTGTACCAAAAACAAAAACTGAACCCCCATCCCTCTCTACACTCATGTGGTGAGAGGCTCAGTATGTCGTGTATTATTACCTCAATCCACCCGAGTAGACTGATTGTAGATGCTCTTATGCATATTAAAATGTATCTTTTTAAATTAGGACAAGAGAATTAAATGAGGACAAAGGAGACATATTCTCTTTATTACCAAAAAAAAAAAAAAAGAATTTGATGCATTTACCATTCTGTTTTCTTTTAAAATGTCATCTTTTATTTACTCATAAAGAGCCAATAAGTTATATAAATCAGAGTAGTTTTCATTTCCTTACTGAAGTAGTCAATAAGATTTTAACTTAGATTTATACTGACTCAGTAGCACTTTAGATCTTAGAGTGTACTGGTCTTTGTTTTCCACAGCATTTCTTCACCCCAAGGCTACATTTCTTGCACAGCTTTCAATGAAAACTCTTCCATGGTATTAGCAGAGCACTGTGTTTCCCCAACAGGTTCCGAGTGCAGCCAGGACAGTGTCCAGGCACATATCTGTGTGCAGGACCCCTGGCACCCCCAGAATCAGACTCTGGGCTGGCAGACGCCACCCCAACCCTTCTGCCTCCCACCGCTCTTGAGGGGAAGCCACAAACTACACTGAAGCTCCATGCTGAAGGCAGGGGGAATGACTCCATGTGACAGATGTTAAACCAAATAATTTTGTATTTAATTATGTTAAGAGCTCAAGGAAGTTAAAACCGTAGACAAATGCACAGAACTGTCAATGACAATGAACCAAGGCAGTAACATTGTCATTCCCTGCTTTAAACAGTATCTGAAGCAACTTCTAAACAAGTACAACCTGGGATATTCATGTAGAACTGAAACTGTGATTTTTGTTTGCTTTACCTAGTACAAAGGATTTTCCAACACTTGAGTAACTTATAACTAGGCCCATGGTTGTCATTTCCCCATCTGCTTCCCATAAGCAGATGTTTTCCTTTGTACACCAGTAATAGATTTTTCCCCAAAAACAATGCAATCTAGTTTTCATGGTAACACACAACAGCATTCTAGTCTTGTTCCTCTTCATCCCCATCCTCATCTTCATCCCCTTGATCTCCAGATTCAGTATCATCTTCATCTTCAACCTGAAATACAACATCTCTTGTGAGCAGTAATATCCCTTATTCTGATCCAACCTTTTGAAGGCAAGACAAATGCTGAGTGCAAATAAGCTTAAGATAACCTAAAACAACTATGCCACATCAATCAATGCTTATTTAAATGCAACTGTCATTTTGTAATGTCCATAGCTCTTTACTTCTCTGCCGAAGACAGCTGATCACTGGGGACAACAGGCAGTGGTCATCTTTCATAGATGGCTGCCAGAAGAAGTTGGAAAAGTAACTGGTAGATTTAACTTCCCTCTGCTTATAAAAAGGAGCCTCACCAGACATTTTGGATCACACATTACCGTGCCCAGAGCTGTCTCAGACCCAAGAACCCACTGGTCCATTCCTTTGCTTACCGGTACACCGAGGTCCTTCAATTTGATCTTCAGTGCAGATATTTTCTGATCCTGGTCAGCCAAAAGCACCAGGAGATCATCCTGTTCTTTCTTGGATTCTGCAACTTCTCGCTGCAGTTTACTTTTCTCATCTTGCAATATAGCAACTGTGCTACTGGATGAGTCAAGGTGCTGCTTTAGTGATTCCTTCTCTTCAGAAAGGGCTTTGACTTCACTCTGGCAACAGGGAAAATCCCACATCAAATTACAATACAAGCATAGGTAAAGCTGAAGCCCTGTATCCTTCAAACACATTCTATACACAACCTCTAGCAGCTCCAGCCCACTGTTGGTTCCTGTAGCCTTGTTCCCACACACACTTCCACATCTTTACACAAACTGTTACAACTTGGATAAAGTACAACCAATATTAACAGTGGTTACCTTCCTCTCAGTCAAACTGGACTACGTCAGAGTAAAGCTACGCCCTAGGCTGTTCTTACCAACTCCTTAAGGGCAGACAGGTTTTCATTTTTTAAGTGAAAAATGAAGGAGACATCCAGCTTCCCTTCCAGAGCCTGAAACACTAAGGACGCTGAGGAAACAAACCACTTCCAGGAGCCCTGGCTACTGTAGAAGCCTCCTAATTGAAGGCTGAGTATCCAATGGCTTGGTTTGGTGCTCACCCACTACCCACCTTCAGCTCTTTTATTTCTTGCTCCAGTCGTCCCTCCAATTCTGAGCTTGATGCTGCTTTTGCACCACTGTCACCTAAGATGGGATCTGCAGTCGTATTCTGTGGACAAGGAATTCCCTCTCAGTGCTGCACATACCAAGACAGCAAGCTGAGACATTACAGAGTCATTTTTTTTTTTAAAGCACATTCTCTTTTTACAGTATAGCCAAGGTATGGTGATTACATACACCCCCTGCTGCCAGGCATCGGCAAACAGATCTGTGCTTCCTCAGGTCTCAGACTTGTACACACACACCCCCACCAAGAACAAAAAGTGAAACCTTTATTTCATAGCAGGTGCACTTCAAAGACTTGTAGGTTTTTTCCTAGACAGACTCTATTACAGGCAATCCACCTTTGCTCTGATACTTCTGAAGTGCCACAGAAGTCTTTTTATTAGGCTAAAGATCCAATTCTTTGTGTAAGACTACTAAAAATAGCAACAGTTTCATCTCAGTCAGCCCTACACAAAGTTATTTCTAAAATGTGGCAGCTGCCTGTCAGCTGCCTGGCACAAATTTGAGACCAATGCCTCTCCAGCTGGAGCACACTTAAGCCAGTCCTCCAAGGAAGGGAGGCAGTAGGGTGTAGGATGGCCTTGAGGTGGTCTGACAGCTGGAGAGACACCAGGACACACCTCTGCCTCAAAAGGCATCATCACAAGCACACATGGCCAGCACCTGTGCAATGGCATCTTCCCTCCGAGCAGCTGAGTCTGCCTCTCTCGGACCATGTGTACATTAAACACTCATCTGTCAACTGCTTGTGGGGCCCCTGTTCCTGCAGCATGATTTGTTAGCTCTGCTGTGGAAGTGTCTGGAACGTTTTCAGACAACTTGTTCAGGCTCTGTAACCCAGCATTTCCTTTCTAAAGCTGTTTATTAGTTTTGAAGACAGTCAGATTTATTTTGCTACAAGGCTTTAGTGCTTCATTGGTTCAGTACACAGCTAAAAAAACCTCTGCAGCATTTGAAGGCCTGCACAGACAGATGCCCCTATCATTTGCCCTTCAACTATACATCAACTTTCAAATTAGTATCCTCAACTGCTTGTAAGAGTAATTATCGTTTATGTGGATGCTATCACACAGCTGTGTCTCACAAAGGCTATTTAATTAGAGCATAAGCTTGGAACAGGCAATAGTCAATAACAGTTTAAAAATACCAAGAACTAGTGCCATCAGAGAAAACTAACTTGACTAAAAGTCCCCTCTATGCTCATGAAGGATTTGTCTGGGTAACTCATTACCTAACTTGAAACCCTGTTGGAATCACTTTCTTAAAAGGAGCTTCGTTTAATAAAGTAGCTACAGACAGTAGCAGGAAGGCAAGTCTTGAAGATTTAGATAAAAGAAAGATAAAAGAATAACTTGTTCACCAGTACCATTACTTGTAGCTTTTGATTCTCCATCTGAAGCTTAGCGATTTCTGCAGACTGTAGCTGTATCTGACTCTTGAGCATTTCTAACTCCTTCAGGAAACAGAGACAAAACTTTTCAGTTAATCTGATAAAACAACATATTCACATGAAATTTTCCTGAGATTAAATGCTCCCAGACTAACTGCTTCATACTAGCAAATGTAACAGGAAAGCTGCCTCTCAATGAGACCACAACAGCACTCTCCTTAAATAACAAGGATAAACAGCAACGTGCACTACTGTCCACCCTGCTCTCACAAACCCTTTTCTGTGGAATGCCCAACCAAGGCACCTCTCTGAGCCTCAGTCACTTTTATAAAGGTGTTCAATAACACCTGCACTTCCATCAGTGACCTCTGTGCATTGCCCCTCTTGGTGCAGAAACTCATGATGACTTACTAATACAGGCACCATTAGTTCTCTAGACAGAGGAACTCTGCCAGGTATTTTTTGAACAACAGCTACCTTACAGAACTGAATTTCCAGTTATTTATTCTGTGCTATACATCTAATACCTGGAAACTTTCATATCAACATTTAAATATACGTTTTGCACTGGATAGATGCATTTTTCAAGTCAATTCAAGTGTCTTCTGCTGCCTCAACCCTGCTTAGTGAAAACAACCAATTCATTTTTAGATATATAACCTTGGTCCTCCAAGATTAGGACCATCATCACAAAGATACTTGATGAAAAACAGCAACACATTCAGGAATCAATGATCCTCCCTGAAGAGTAAAGCTCCCTTCCCATCCCAAGCTACCCCTGTTCACCCCAGCTGTGCTGAAATACCACAAGTTCACCTTCTGTAGCTCATTATTGTGCTCCAAGCCACTGAATTTGCTGGTCTGTGAAGACTGCTCTGTAGTTCCCATTTCCAAGTGGGAAGAATTCTGTAAGAAAAACAGGAAAAAAAATCAGCTTTAGTACTAGAATTCTAAATATAGTCATGTCGTCAAAAAACCCCTAGCTGTTCTTGCACTATCAAATTCCCAGCAGAGAAGCCACAAGCAGGCTAAGCAATGCACATCAAAGCTCTCTGGTGAGAGCAGCCAGTTGTGTCCTCTGAGGTGGGTGTGGAAGGGCTTTTCACCTGTGCAAATGCAGATGTGCACCAGATAAACACAGCGCACACCACCCTGCACTGCAACAATGCACTGAGCTCCTAGCAGACCTCTACCATTTTTCCCCCACACTTTGAAAAATAGGCTAAAAACCACTGACTCTACAGCTGCACTGATTGCTCTCAGCAACAGTGTGAGGCAGACAAGGCTCCACGCAAGCCATCTCCCACCAGATTCCCTATTTCCAGCATGCACTCAGTCAGGATGGCTTGGCTGTCACCACAATGAGGACATGCACAGCTTAAGGCAAATTACACTGGAAACCAGGAATTGGCAGCTGGATCAAGTTCTGCTGACATGGCACTTACCAATTTTTCTATCACAGAATCCTTTTCCTTTAACTGCCCTTGCAGCAGCTCATGCTTGTTTTTCCACTCTTCCAATTCCTCTTTCAATTTGCTCACTTCTTCTGTCTGAATGCCATTCATCTGAAATGTGTCACCATGGGAATTATGATGCTGGGTGTCCTTTCCTAAACAGCAAGAGTTTACAACCAAGGTCAAACAAACAGTTCTATAGCACACCAAAGTACTTGTTACCCATCCTGCCCCACAAGGCAATGCAAGCCCTTCTTGTTCTAACTAAAGGAACAAAGCATAGTACGTAGGAATTCTCTACATATAAACCAGAAAAACCAATGAAGAGTTCTCATTTGCCATTCCTTCAGGTACATATGCTGCCTGCTGCTTCAGTCATTCCATTCATCCAAAACAACGGCATGGAGAAATTCGGAAGGTAATTGATTCCTTACGTGTTTTTAATCATAAGTAATCATGAAGGCAGTTTGGGTATTTTTAATTATGTCATGTACACCTTATCAGGCATTTTGACCTTGGGATAAGGATAACATACTGCCCTGATTTACACCCTAAATCAGCAATTTCTCTAGTGACAGTAACAGGCTTCATCTTGCACATGTTCCATGTTCCCCAGTTCACACTTCCATTCCAGACCCACACTTCAGCCCACTCCAGGGCCCATCTGGTCATGTTCTGACCCTGGACAGGCAGTGACTGGTTTGGATTGACTTGACCCAAGGCAGAGGCAGCCTCTCCCAGCAGCTCCCTGGAAACCAGCAGTTCCCACAGCAAGTGGGAGCTCTTACACCCACAAGGCTGTCTCTGCTGGAGCTCTGCTGCAGCTTACCAGAAATCACAACAGCTTTGCACAAGGAAGGTGATCTGATATTGTCACTCATGAAACTTACCAAGCTGTACTTTCAGGAGATTATATTGGTCCTTATGCTGCTGGATCTGAGACACTTGCTGTGTGACTGTAGCTTGGAGCTGTTCATTTTGAGATGTTAAAGTGTTGACTCGTTGTTTTAGTTCTTCAAGCTCCTGGTCCTGTGAAAGAAAAAAAGGCACCATACTATATATATACAGTAGTCATATATATAGATAGAGAGATACTTATAGTTATACTAGTAACTCTTGAATATAATTCTGTCAGGAAGGTGAAGGAAAGCAGCAAAACCTGAGCTCCACCACTCGGTGCCACCCAGGACAGATGAGCAGGATATATGCCTAGGATAAACACCCAGGAAAGACAGCAGCAGCCTGTCACACCAACAACAGGAAGAGAAAGGGAAAGGTAGGAAATTTGCTGATTGTCATTTTTATCTAGCATACCACAGCCTGCATTTGTTTAGTCTCCTCCTAGAGTCTTTAAAGAAATCACGGTAACTACAGACATCACATGTTCAGTAAAGCCTCTGGTAGTTCCAAAGCGTCCCTAATGCCTCATGTACCCCATGCTTTGATCCCAGAACACCAAACACCTGTTTCAGTTTCCCATTAGCAGTTTAAATTAATTAGCTTTGTTCCTCTACTTCTCCATCTAAGCTGCAGCAACCACCCAAGTTAAAAAGGTTTTGAGAGTCCAGTCTCAGGAGGTATAGCCAAACTTCACCAACAAACCATTTCTTCATTCAGCCTCATTTCATCTGTCACCAAAGTGAGAACACAGAACTAAGAATTCTGCTGCTGAAGGGCTGTGAGTTCTCTGGTTCCTCATTTGAAACTTAACACTCCAACACAGTTAAGAGCATGTAGCCCAAGGTAAAAAAAAAAAAAAAAAAAAAAAAAAAAAAAAAGAAAAAGATCTTAACCAGTGTTCCAAACTCTGACATTTCAGTTGAACCTTGACATGACTGTTGTTAGAAGCATTTCTGCATTGCCAGATTCCTTGTTACTCACTTTGGAACAAGGGGGATCAAAGTGCACTGCAGTGCCTCCAAAACACAAAACAGACAGCTTTTAGAGGCACATGTATGGTCCAGCTCCCTCTTACCTGCTCTCTGATGACTTTTTTGTAGTGAGTCACAATGTTGTCATGCTGTTCCAATGTCTTCTTGACCTCCTCTTCCTTTTTATCTTCCTCACTGGACTTGTAAATTGCTTTACTTATGACACCTGTCAAAAACAGTTTCTGTCAAGTAGAGCCCGGTTCACATCTTTGTCCTCAAAATAGCCTCACAGTTTGAGTTCATTGCATTACAAACTCAACCTGCACATTAAAAAAGGGATTGTCACAAAGGTTTAATAGAAATTGTGACTTTATTGCAGTTTGCACATTTACTGCTTTTCTCTGTTTCAGATGTGTAAATGGGTGTTTTGAGTACTTCCTATCAAAAAAGCTGCGTTCTACTTGCACTATGGCTCCACTATAGCTGCAGCCCAAATCATTTTGCAAATAAGTGAAAGACTTAGGACTGCAAGAGCAACATGCAGATGAAACTGCTTGGGCAAATCCATCTTTACCCTTGCTGCTTTAAGGTTTTTTCTTTCTCTAGACTGGTTTAAATTTAGAGCAATATTAATAAACAGGACACCAGTCAGATGTTACACTGATGACAATCCATGAAGCACAGACTAAAACAAGTGTCCATTTCCTAACAAGGCAAGAATTTCAGCATTTGCCTTTTTTAATTTATCAGTTAGAAACAGCAAATATCCGGATTATGTACTTCAACAAATGAAGTTTCTAAGACCATTGTCCATGCTCAATACTTGAGTTTCCATGTAAGCACAGGTAAACACCTCTTGGCCAGTGTGATAACTCAGAATCTATTGATAATCATTCCACCTAAGAATATCAGGTAATCCAGTTAGAGTATTTTTTACTTCACACAAACTGTAACTTGGGTATATGATTACATACAGCTATTACCACAACCTTTAGTGTCATCACACATACTACTTTCAAGAGTAACAGCTACCATGTTTGGTAGCTCATCCATCATTTTATGACAAAAACTAGAGAAATGAGTGTAACATCTCACCTTCCAATTCCTTTACCAGCTTTGTAAATTCATGGTCAAACATCATGTGGTCTGGGCTAGAGAAACTGGGCTGTGGTTTCTGAGCAGCTCTGGAATAAAGTTCATGTTTGCTGATGAAGCCAAGCTTCTCAATGAAGTTTTCCCTGCCAATCCTCTTCTCAATCAGCTGCTTCAGTTTCTCTCTGCAAGGAAGAGACAAACAATGACAGTGCAACAACTGGATAAGAAGTGAACCCATCATTCCCTCAAGGTGGGTTCTGCAGATACAGTTCTTATTATTTGTCTCAAGTCTTAATCCCACTGCTGTCCCACTTAAAAGCTTCTTGAACCACCATCTGCCTTTCACAGAACCTTTCCCTACAGTCCTGTTATTTCTCCATCGTACTTACTTCCTGTAATTCTCAAGGGAATTGTCGTTGTAGTAGATGGAAATGCCAAGCAAAAGTGCACACAGGCCTTGGACAAGCTGCTCCTCTTCTCCAAGGTTTTCAGCTATCTGCCCTGTAAGCTAGAACTCTTGATAAGGATATTTGCGATATTTTGTAATCACAACAACATTTAACACTTCTCCCTGTATACATTCCCTTTTATTTACACACAACCCCAAGCTTTGTTAGGAAGTAAGACAAAAGAGCTGACAAAACCCTTGCAAAGGTACCTCCTTATTTTGAAGGACTTGGGTGATCAGTGGTTTCCCATACATTTCTCAGTAGCTGTCTAACCTGAGAGATTTACTTGTTCCAAAGCACACCTGCAGTGTAGATAAAGGTCCCAGTTTAGCTTTATGTGCTCATGTACTTGACTAGTTTTTTCCTGAAAAGCAAGCACAGAAATTAAAAGAAGTACAAAGCATTCCTCTTGCCTCTTGAGTTTAATTCACACTAAAAATACCAACAGGCTTGTTGCACTAAAAACTCACTTGGCTGACAGACTGAGACAAGTTTTCCACACGGCTTTGGTATGTGCATCTTACACACAAGTCAGTGTACACAGAGAACTGGCAACAAAAGGCTGATTTTGTCTCTCGGCCCAGTGCATTTTCTGTTCTGCAGAACCTCTGTAAACTGATCTAGACAAACCTTTAACTTGAACATGAATAACCCAGGTCATGTCTAAGCAAGGGGTTCCACTCCACAAGCAGGTCAAGGATACAAAAGGCACATTGGCTGGATTGTGAAGGAAGTGGGTGACAGCAATGGAGCAGTTGCTCAGCCAAGTACAAAGCAACATCAGTAGTCCAACCCTGGTCTGTACTTTGCTGCCCTGTAAAGAATAAACACCCCCATCATTACCTTTCCACAGAGAGGGCTAAAATACAAACCCAAGCTGTATCGGATCAGAACTCACCTACTTCCACCTTATTGTTTTATAAACTACAAGTCATGTCTTTCCATGTCTTTCATTAGTTATACTGAACAGCTTTAATGCTTGGATAAAACAAGCATCACACCATTCATGTTGAACTGTTTCCAGAGCAAACCAGCAAGCAACACAGATGTGTCATATTACTCAATGCAAATCAGCACCAATATAAAATCATAACATGTTAGTTCTGCATTTTTAATACAAGGGTGACATAAAGGAACATACACAAAACCCCTTTAAAAGAAGGAACAAGGTGTACATTTAGTCACATAAGGATTCCCTGGAAAAGATGCATCACCAAGACCTACCCTGCTGACTTAACACTGTCAGGTGCTCCTAGTATTATTTTCTGAGTAAAAGAACAATAATCCTGTAGTGACCTTTGGTTTGGACAATATGCACATTAAGCCAGGAAGGCAAATGCTAACTGCAGCCTCTTTTTGTTAGACAGACAAAATTACTTTTCATCTCTAAATTGACTCGTATCAATCGTGCCTCTGCTGCAGGTATTTGGGCCCAGCTAAGCATTCATCTCTTCCAACAGTCACCATTAAGATGGCAACCAAGGAAAGTGTTCCCTCCCCCATTTACAAACACTGGCTCCAATTGTCCCAGCAGGATTTGCCAGCCTATGCACACTGGGAATAACCCCTGTAACTGGCAGTGGCCCTACAGCACATGGCCATACCTCAACCTTCTCTGGCCTTGGTACCAGAGGTCCTTCCCTCCTGAGAAACAGAGTTACTTCTTCTGCTTGTGCAGCCCAACACTTCAGCACACCCATATGCAGCTGCAAGCAGCTGCAAACCACATTTATTCTCAAGCACTGCTTGCTGCTCAGAGGTCAAATTGATGTGTTCCGCCTAAGGATTTTCACACAGCCCAAAGCATCCTCTCTAAAAAACAGCTATTTTCTAGACATATCATGATAACAACACCTACTCTGACAGATGACAGCTCCCCACGGCTGCTGTTCCACAGTTCAGAGCTGGTAACAACCCTGAGCTGTGATCAACAGGGTGAAACAGCACAATTCCACAGCAGAAATACTTGGTTTTGTGCCACCAATAACCAACACAGCTGTGTTTTAAGTAACAGCCTGGAAATCAAACAACGCTTCAGGAGTCACCTGCTCATAACAAGATCCCTGCTATTCACCATTAGGCAAGCAGGCTGAATCATTTTACCCCCAGCAGTCAGGACATTAGCAGCATATCCCCACTCCTGATGGTACCAGCTGTTTGCTACAGGCCATTCGGAAAACACTATTTCTAACAGTTTTCATTTTCCTTACAAGAAATCCCACCTATTATGTGAACGGATGGTCCATTAGTCTGCCCCCAAAGAAAGAAAGCACCAAAGTTTTGGGGAGCACCCCTAGAGATTCCCCTGGAGGCACCAAGAGTTTGTTATGCCAGGGAAAACCCAAACCACTGCAACACAAAGCTGTAAGTGGAAACACATCAAAAAGCAGTTAAAGAAATTCTCCCCAGCAGACCCCAGACAAGAGGGAAAGGCCTGCTTTTGGCAGGAAAATACACAAGCTGTGCCAGAAAATACATACCCGTCTGTCGATCTTATCACCCTGCAAGTTACACACAAATTACTTGAGAACCTTTAAGTGGAACATTTCAGAAACATTCCCCCATATCTGAGTCCCTTTTATCATGTAGCGCTGAAGAATCACGAGCATTTTTACTGACTAAAATTTACCTCACACAGAAATGCCAGGAATAGGATAAAAATGAATACTAGCTATTTTTAGCTAAAGCAGGAGAAAAGTCATAGGAACAAATTCAAAATTCCAGCCGTTATTTTCACTTGCAGCAAAGCCTAATCACCACCAGAGTTAACCAACTCCCTACTATTACACAGGCTTTTTTCCTGAATGGTTTTAAAACAGGTTAATGTCACAAGGAGGCATGGGCCAGCAGGTGAACTTCACTCACCTGACATTTGCCAAGCCAGGCATTAACATGTTGAACAAGCTCAAAGAAGTTTTATCTTTGCATAGCAAAAGCCAACCATCAATACATGACAGCCTCGTTTTTTCGTGATGTTTCCAGTCAGCAGGTTCAGGTTAAATACCCAAACAGGCACTGCTTCAGAAAAACCCAACATGAGTGGGGATTCTGCCAGTTAGCTTTGTCCTTTAAACCAAGTTCAAGGCCTGGATGCTTTGAGGCCAACTGAGAACAGGCAGCATCAAGCAGCAATCTGATGGAAAAGCAAGATTTGCTGCTATTCTCCTCTCCTTGAAGGAGCTTTAAACAAAGCTTAAAAAGCAGCCTGCAAAAGAGAATCCTCCTCTTCTTCAAGCCAACACTCATGTCCCCACAACAGCCCTGCCCAGGAGAACGCAGCCCTTGGACACTTGGAGCTGTGTCCAGGAGGGACATTGCCCCTGGACACCTGGAGCTGTGTCCTGACAATGGCCGTGCCCAGGAGGGACACTGCCCCTGGAGCTGTGTCCTGACAATGGCCCTGGCCAGGAGGGACACTGCCCCTGGAGCTGTGTCCTGACAATGGCCCTGCCCAGGAGGGACACTGCCCCTGGAGCTGTGTCTGACAATGGCCGTGCCCAGGAGGGACACTGCCCCTGGAGCTGTGTCTGACAATGGCCCTGCCCAGGAGGGACACTGCCCCTGGAGCTGTGTCTGACAATGGCCCTGCCCAGGAGGGACACTGCCCCTGGCCACCCGGAGCCGCAGCGGGGCGGGTGGTGCCGTACCTGCGAGAGGATGTTGGTGCACTGCTGCAGCAGCGACACGGGCGGGTTGCCGATGCTGGTGGCCAGCTGGACGCGCAGCAGCTGCTCCTTGAGCGTGGCGTTCTCCTGCAGGGCGTGGGCCAGGGCCACGGCAGCACACCAGTTGGACAGAGAGTCCGTGGAGAAGAGGCCTCCGCAGAGCAGCTGACCCGCCGAGACAGAGTTACCTGTAGCTACCAGAGCGGCCGAGAGGGACGAGGGGGGTTAAAACAAGCCACATGACTGGCAAAATATTTAAGACAACACAGCTAAAACACAGAGAAGACAAACTGATGAGGTTTTAGGCAAAGCTAAGCCAAATCACCCTGCCCAGCCAGAGCAGTCACTAAGCAGCAGGTACATACTTTTTCATGAGACACCAGGTGGTCATAGCACTGAACAGGTGCTAACTCAGAACTCACTGCAGAGATGGTGCCCTGGCCTACCGTCAATTGTGGATGGCAGGAGCGTTGAGACAATTTCTCCTTGTCCTTTTTGGTTTTTGTACAGAAAGCACTGGAAACAGTAGAGAACAGCACAGCGTAGCACGAACGGCTGCCTCTCGTTTACCATGGACATGAGCAGCACTACGATTGCAGGCCTGTTGGGAAAGCAAGGAAAAGCAGAGAACTGAAAGGAAGGAAAAGCTGAGAACTAAACTGAATGAAAACAGCTGCAGGTACACAATATGGATGTATTCCATGGGTAAGTAAAAACACTGTGGCCTACCACTGCATCTACTACTATTTCAAACAAGGGTATTAAAACCCAAGGTGTTAAAAGTTTTTCAGTTATTTATATACAGAAAAAGAGATTGATTATCTGTCTCCCTTGCCTCCAAATCCTCTTTGGACTGTCCTCTGGCTGAGGACAGCAACAACAACAGCAGCTCATCCTAACTGAGGAATTTCTCAGTCACTGCTCATTTGTTTTTCAGGTGCCACATAATACCAGTCCTAGGCCTCATCTCTCTGCAAACACACTTGACACCTTAATGCTGTATCCAATACACCCATGTTAACTTGAAGCTGTTATTCCAGATCATAATTCCAAGTGCAGAATTTAAAAAATCCTTTGGATTGCCTGTACCAATACACATTATCACCCAACAGAGTTAAAACACTTTTCTTTCTCTACCTTGGTGGGTTAGAAGGTGCATTTACAGAGGCAAAGTAGTCTTGATTTGTCTGGCATCCTCGGATGACCTCCGACACCGTATTAATGGTCTAGGGAAAGGGCAGAGAAGAAAGTTAAATCCATGTTCAAATATGAGCCATGGTCTACCACCTAGATCTTTCAAAATTATTCCAGCTTACCCTGACAGTTCAGTACTGAAAAGCACATACGAAGTCTCAGCTCAGAGACTTAAGTAAAATACATGTGCATGAAATCATGGTATTTAACAGCTGTGAAAGATGCTGAGCAAAGGTTAAGGGACACAAAGCTCGGTCACCTCCCACTTCATTTTGAAGCCAGATCAGTTTTTCTATGACAGCAAAATAACAGCTAAACTGGACATTTCTAAAAAGTGAAAAGGTGAAACCTTTTAAGAAATTAAGAACTGGAATAGAGGAGTCCACACTCAATCCAAGCACATGGTCTTATCAAGGGAAAAATCCCTCATCCTACATTGCTGGCAGGGCATTCTAAAAGCTAAAATCCCTCACCACTGGAAGCTACAAAATTAGAATATTTGTAGACAGTCCCAAAAATAAAAACCAAAATAAACCCACTCCCAAACCAGGAAAAGTCATTAATAAATTCAGCTGCTCTGAAATCAAAAAGAAAAAATGGGCAAATCCAAATCGTTTCTGGTTGCAGAACACCAGAAATTTACCAATGCAAATGACTCTTCTGTTTATGCTGCCCACACAGAAAGCTGACATCTCTGGCATCTGAAATAGTTGCTTAGCAAATACTCAGCTAGTCTCTGCAGCAGCTGGTTATCCCTGCAGACTGCTGTTACCACCCTTCAGGTCACTCCCACCCCTCCATCCACTGCCCCTCTTACTTCCGTGAGGATATCAGCAGGAACCCCGGTTGCCATGAGGATAGTGCAGAGCTGCTGCAAGAGCCCACAGTGGAACATGGCCTTCTGACAGCTGCTGGTGGCACCAGGGGGGTTTGTGGGGGACACCAGGACACGCACCAGCTACAGAGAAGGAAACACTGCCATGTGAACACAGCCCGGGACCTTCTGAACCCAAAACCAATTAAACAGAATTGATTATTAAAACGGAGACTGGAGACAAACAGAATGTTTATCTCACTGCTACGTATGGCTGCTTGATTTTCAGTTTTATACCAGGGGATTCTCTACATAGAACACCCCTAATTATGTTTTTAGTTTAAATCTCTATTACATCTCAGGTGATATCGAGTTATGTGATATGCCAGCCATCAGAGATTCACCTCTGACAGGGTTTGTGCTGGAAGCAGCACAGCTCACGAGCACTGCTAGCTAATTCGGAGCTGAAGAATTGGATTTCACAGCTGTGACATGACACTTTTTCACTGCATGAGAATCAACAGAGAGCTGGCATCAGTAATTAGGAGTTGTAATAGCACCTTACCTGCAGCATCAGGTGAAGATTAGTTACTTTCTGTGCAGACCACCCACAGTTGTCATCTCCAACCTCAAACCAAGGCTTCATACGCTGAATGTATGAACCTTCCTTGAAGAAATTCTGATTGGAATTATTATTCTTCAACAAGTTTTGCAACAGGAGGAGACAGTCTTCTACCACTATGCCTGATGAGACAAAAGTGTCACAGGGTGAATCAAAATATGGCACATGGAAACAAATTAGCTTGTCCATACACTGAGGATGTTCTGGATGGAAGAGAGCACACATTTCTGAGTTCTTCATTCTTAACACACATTAGGCTTGGATCAATAACTAGGAACCTTGTGAAACCATAGCTGTTTTTCTTCCACAAGTCCAAAGCAAATTTCCAAAGCGTGTGCAGCTTCTATCAGTTAAGTGGGTAAATGGGAAAAACTGCCAAAAAAACCTCACCATCACCTGTTTCAGAATCAGACTACACTGTCCCTATCAAATGCACTCAAATGAAGTTTCTCCTGAACTGCATCGTGATTCTGAGGCAGCAGCTCTTCCTGGCTCATATATTTAGTCTCTACAACTACTGGCTACCATCTTCAACTTATTTCAAAGCTACTTTTTAGTTTTCCAATTACACTCAGATAAAGGCTCCTCTATCAGAGGAACAGGTAAGTAGCGGGGGGAAAGCAAAGAAGTCTTAGCACATAGGAATTTACATAACAAGTCTCCTAAAAATACTAACTGCCTAAAAATATCAGCTTTAAATCAAAGGTTTGCTGAATATTTCCATGCCAACATACCTGGAATAATAGCTGGGAGAGAAGCAATAACTGCTCCTGCAGCCCACAGAAAGGTCATGGAACAGCAACCTGTCATGCTACTGAAATAGACTGTAGTAAAGGCATCACACACTGCTAGCCAAAAAACCCAAGCCCTCAAGTGCTGCATTGTTTTTTGCTCCTTTTTAAAATGCTTTTTCCCTCCCAACAGGTGACTGACTTGTCAAAAAGCTGACCAGAAAAAATGAAGTCGTTGGTGCAGCTGAAGGAACTCAGCAAGCTGTTAGTTCCAGCCACTCCAAGCATCCAAGGATCTCGTGGGAAAAATGCAGATGCTTAACTGGGTAAGTGACAAATGCAGCACACACATCTGACACTGCCACTCTAAGCACAGGCCTAGGTCAAGCAAGAACACACTAACCCATGCACACATGCTCAGAGGAGTGATCTGATGTTCTAACTAAGTATGCCAATTTTTCAAAAGACACTGAAACACAGCTACCTGCTCAATCTGGTTTTGCTTATTTTCTTACAACCAGTCTATAAATTGTGATCGTTTTACCCACTGACTGAGCTCCAACCACCCACTAAGGTAAGCCTGGAAACATTAGCTCATAGTTGCAGAAGCAAGGCTAAGTCTCAGAAGTCTCAGACTCCACATATTTACCATCACTGTTTCCTTCCTCTGTTATGATATCCAGAAGTCTCTCAAAGGCATTTTCAAAGGCAACAATCTTCTGTATGGCTGCGTTACTTTTGGTCAACTGCTGCAACAACAGGACTCCCTTGACAAGTAGAGGAGAAAAGAAATGAAACCTGGGTTTTAGCAGAACTCCATTGTTTTTCACAAGTCACTGCTCTTGGGAGGATGCTGAATCAGCAGCATAATCCTCAGCCAAGATCACAAGCCCACCCTCATGCCCTGCAACTCAGCACATCTACACCCCCCATGGACAGCAGGCACTGGTTCCTTGGGCCTTGATACACTGAGGATGCCAAGGGGCCAGGCAGAACCTCTGTACTCACATCATTGCGGATAACCTCCCTGGAGTCTGCCAGCAAATCCATCAGGCGGGAAACACCTGCAAAAAACAGTTTAAAAAAACCCCACCAAAACATTAAAAGGTGCGGCTTTTTCATGCTGGAGGTTTTTAAAACATCTTGCTCAAGATGCCTCTAGGCCTGTGCCACATCTGCTGAGCGTCAAGCTCCAAGTGTAAGAGCAGTAGGTTCAAGCACTTACCCATGGGGCTGACCAGAATGATCTGCTGCACTTGAGGCCCTTGCTGCTTTAAGAGAGATGTCAGCAGCTTCACTCCAGGCCAACGAACATGGAAATCAAACTCCTGAAAGGATGGAAAGCAGCGTGTTAAGTAACTAATTCCTCAGTATTTGACTCAGATACACTGACAGTTCCTTAATAGTGCTCAAAGCATGACATAGGTTCCATACGGGAAAAGTACAATTTCATGGTTTTTACTGAAGTTGGACTACAAAGGAAAGGAAAAAAAAGAGAGTGTTATATTGTTCTCTCTCTCAAGCACAATTATTCTTAGTTTGGGAACAAAAATTTTAACAGCTCAAAATAAAAAGGCAGTCCATGAAGACAAAACCATTGGAAAATGAGTTAAATATCATGCTGCTGGAAAGCAGTCATCCTTTCCACTTGAACTGCATCTCAGACATAACTGTCTCCTGATGATTTAATGATCACCTGAAAAATAATCCTTGCACAAGGGACAACCACTGCTGTTTGGGGAGTAATAATTTTTATTATTGTTTTGTTACTTATTTATTATTATTTATTTATTTATTATTTATTTATAATTTATAGAATTGTTTCTAATTAAGTAACTAAACCCCTTTCTCAAGTAACAGGTTGAGAGAAAATGGCCACAAGGTGCACCAGGGGAAGTTTAGATTAGCTATTCAGGGAAATTTCTTCAGTGAAAAGGTGGTTGGGCATTCAAAAGACTGCCCAGGGCAGCAGTGGAGCCATCCCTGGAAGTTTTCAGGAAACGTGGATGTGGCAGTTTGGGACTTAGTTTAGCAGTGAACATGGTGGTGCTGGGCTAACAGTTCGACTCTATGACCCTGGAGGCATTTTCCAACCTAAATGGTTCTGTGATTCTCTTCCATGTTCCCCTGCTTTAAAAGCTGCACCAATGGTGTTCATGCAGGTCAGTCCTGGGTCACCTCCAGCCCCGCCTTCACTGGATCCTGGCACATCTCACCCCTGACACCAGCTTCACTAGGACAAAACCAGGATGGACAAAGCACCACCCATCTCTCAGTAGCCTAAATATTACACAGTTACTCACCTCCACCAGAGTCAACAGCAGAGTGACATTTTCTTGCTGCTTAATGAAAATCTCTGTGAACTGACTCCCCAAATCATCAACTTGTTTTGTTGTGTTTTCTTCTGTAACAGCAAAAAACAACATATTACAACACAACTGGAACAACTTCAGCAGCTGTGATTTTTATTCTTACCAAAATAAGGCCATGGGTGACCATAAGATTTTGAGTCACTGTTATAAATGTTAATTGTTTTCAAAACAAACACCAAAACAAGCTTTGCACAAAACAAAAACCCTACATTATTCTAAATGTAACTTTTGAATCTCAGCAGTTATATCCCCATATAGCTCCACTAATCCAAGAGAGCAGCCCCTCAAGAGAGTATCCTACACTGACGGGCAAAAGCAAAGTACATTTCACACCAAGAGCCTTTAAGTGTAAGGAATATAAATCATCTAAAGTGGATTGGCCCAAACATCTTAATTACTCTATTGGTTTTAGCAATAGAAAAAGACCTAAACATCAGAAGGGAAAAGAAGAGTCACACAGATAAGCATCAAAACCTCTCAGTCTTGGAATCTGAATTGATTTCAAATGTGCCAGAATTGAGTGCTATTCCATTCTTCACTCTACAGTTACACAGAATTGGGCTAGCACATTAATTGTCTTACATAATTATTTCATGCATCACTGTTGCATGAACAAAAAACCAATGCAAAAGTATCCCACAAATGACCAAGCCCCATGCAAGCAACATCTCTGCACCACTGCTATTTTTCTAGGCTGAGTGACAATTTACATAACTGTTCCACAAAACAGTGGCTTGTAGGTACTACTGGTTGACACAATTAAGGAAAGTCAACTGAAAAACTGAGCAAGAGCAATTCTAGTTCAAAGGGAAGGTGTTTGTTCTAATAGAAATAAAAAGTAAAGAAGTGAATTTCTGACCAAATCCAAAAGTCTTTGGATATTTTTCCTCCAAAAACCCACTCTGCTCTGAATTTCTAGCTGCAGAAATTATGATATATTACAAAAAAAAATGTTAAAAGGGAAGACAGACTATGTGCAAAACCAGCTCTAGCCCAGGCATGTAGCACCCAGCAGGATATAAGGCCTGTTGTGACCTCTCTGAAGCCGAGAGTTTTATCAAGTCTTGGCCATTTCTGAACTGACATATATTCATTTACAGAAATGAAGATTAAAAACTCCACTCAAGTTCAGCTTCTGCACTTGCTGCTGTAGAATAAGAGGCAACTCAGCTGGGAATCAATCACACGTGGATTGCACATCCTGTATGTGGCTGCAGGTCAAGGAGAGAGAGCCCAGAAAACCTAAGCATTTTACTTTCAAAATTGAGTCAAAATACTTCACTTTGACTTTTCCATGAGCTGTGACTGAACATCTTGTCCTTGTCCCACCCTCAGCTGCAAATAGCAAGTGTTTGAACTCCTGATGCCAACTGCTGCCCTTGCACAAGCTCCAGGTGCTAAGGCAAAACCTGAGCAGCATACACAACTGGCACAGGCTCTCTCAGGCTGTAGTAGGTTTTTCTTACTCTAGCTCAGTATTCACCATGAAAGGGTCAAATCACATTTTTTCTTCTCAAGCATTTCTTCTACTATGTTTCATAAAAAAAACAAACCTAAAGGGAAACTGTATTTTCCACTTACACCAGAGATCTTGCAACCAGCCTTCTACCCATAATTGTTCCTTAAATATACACATTCCCAGGGCTATCTCAAATCAAGCCAACAGCTTCCATCTAGTAAGATCAGCTCTTATCAATTCACTACCAAGCAGCACTGCAGATTAGAATTTAGTTTTAAAAAATAAAATCAGTTTCAAAAAGAGAACATGCAAAGCATTAGTGGTAACCTACGGTAGGAGTGAATACTGTACCTTAACATGCATTGCTTAAAAGAGACACTGTGAAGGATGCTCACATGCAGCTCATGCACTGGTGGCCAGCTTCAGGGCTTCTTGCAAACAGAAACTCTGTTCACAAACTTTGGTCCCTTAAAATTCTACCAGTTTTGGGGCTGTACACCTTTGACATCCTCATCAAGAATTTACCATTACTGCAGTCTCTGGGGATCTGCTGGCATTCAACATGCCAAGTCACAGGAGAAGTCAAATTGGAAACACACTTGAGCTACAAAGTGTAAGGATAGAGCAGAAGGCAAAATGCCTTCCCTGAGCTCCAGTGCAAGTTTTTACAGTGTCCTTTTTAAACGGCAGCAGCAGCGTTACTGGCAGGAGCAGTGACTAGGGCTAAAATAAAGTGCCATATTTATACAAGTAAGGGTTCCTTTACCTTCAGAGTCATCTGTCAGTGCAGATAAAATAAAAAGAAAGAGACAGGTTTACCAGTTGAACAGCTTTCCACACAGCACAACCAATTACAGCACAAGCTCAGCTTTCCAAAGCAGCCATCCCAGCTTCCTACAGCAGCTGGACTCCTCTAGGAAGCTCTTACAGAAGGGACCAAACTGAAGCCCCCCATAACCCTTAGAACCCTGGTCATCTCTCACACACAACTCCAACTGGACAATTCTTCGGAAAAACTTGCCAACACTTTTGTCTAGTCCCTAATCAAGGCCTCTAGCACAAACATGGATTCACCAGAACTATGAAACTCTGATCTTGTTCTAAACCTTTTAAATCAAGATGCGGAACTGGAGGAAAATGGAAAACAAAGCCAAGTAAGCCAAGCACAATTTGAAACATGGTTTAGAATAACATCCATTGGCCTTGGAGACTGGTTTAATGGCCTTCAAAAACAAAACCAGTAGGAGTGGCATGGATTTTTACAGCCCAGCTGTACAAAGATAAGGAGCATCTTTCTAAATCTCTTTCTCCACTGCCACAGCAGGGTTGAAAAAGGTTTTCACACTCATATGTGCCACCTTATCACAGGTACCAGAGATTTTACATCTCAACATCCTTGTTAAATCATGAGATGCTAATGTCTCATTTGACAGTAACAGCCAGAACTATCCTCTCCCAAGAGCAAAGGACTTGATTCTTGACTTACAAACTAGAAAAAAAGTTAACCCCATTCCAACCTGGCTCCTGTTCAGAAAACAAAGTCTTTTAAATCAATAAGCAAGAGATCCAGTGTTACTTTAATGCAAGCTGCATACAAGATCTTTAGCATTATCCTAAGAGCTATACACAATAACAAAGCAGGTCTAGGTAAGCATTAGTAAATCACAGTATTACAGCTGATAACTTGAACAAAGCACCAAGGAAAGCAAAATGCCACAGTTAATACAACTATTACTACCAAGTGCTTACCTTGCTCCTCCTCTTCTAGGTCATTCGATATAACATTGTAGAGTGTGTCCAAAGCATAGCCAATTATTTCAGAATCTGAACTGCAAATGAAAGAACCACTTTTCTTTAATGACTTTATTTGCAACTACTCTTACAACATTGCTCTTCTGCCCAGGTAGTTCCCTTTGCAGCACTAGGCCAAGTAAGAAGCACAGATTTGTTGCAGCGCCACACAACCATGAGCTCTCTGCTCCCTGAACAGAGTCAAGCTCCTTTTCCCAGTTCCATTCCCTCAGGTGAGCCTCAGGAAATCTGGTGAAACCAGATGACAACAGGACTCTTCACTGTAGGTATGTCTTTAATTTTCTGAGTCACTCCCTCCAATCTGCTCCTAAACCAGCAGATATCCCTAGGAATGCTTCATACTTGCCAGAAGATCATACAGTAAAGCTGCAGACAAACTTCAGCATTTCCAGGTGGGACCCTCCCTGCTACAGTCAGACAGAACCAGAGCCAAACCTTGGAGCTCCAGGGGAATGCAGCAGCTGCTGTGGATTCTCACAAACAGGTGGCCTCCATGTCACCAAACCCACTAAACCTAATTATTACAGGGTTTTGAACTCCAGCATACCCAGGAAGCTGCAGGGAGCCCCAAAGCATTAGGTGACCTGTTCACACCCAGACTCTTCTCCAGAAAGACCTGTTTGTTCTGAATTACCAAGGCTGAACCATCTGTAAACCCTATGCTACAACCAAGAAACAGCACAAGAGTTTATGGGGCAGAACACAACCATTTCTGCTACTTGCTTTGTTGCTCTTAAACCAAAAGAGAATAAAAGCAGTTGGTTTAAAAAAAAAAAAA
>VWYP01033500.1:96318-150195 GCA_013400435.1 Pycnonotus jocosus
CGCCCCGGCCGCTGGCTCCCGGCTCGGCTCGGAGCGGGTTGAGGGGAGGGGGGGGCGGCTTTTGTTCGCCGTCACCTTGGCGGCTCTTCCGCCTCGCCCCGGGCGGCGCGTGGAGGCCGGGGAAATGCGCCCCCAAGCCCCGCATTACTCGGTGCTGGCTGTGGTGTTGGGCCCTGCGGTCACCGCTTCCCGTCTCACTTCATGGATCGATCCCTGTGCACGGGCCTCCAGAGGTACGTGGGTTTCGGCATGGGTGCTGCTGCATGGGCCGACCTCGGTCGTGCTGCTCCCCATCCTCGGCTCAGCAGGCCCCTCTGCTCTCCTACAAGTTAATACAGCCGTGGCAACCTGGCTGTAAGGGCTGCCCCAACTCTGCAGACCTCACCTTTCTGCGCTTCCCCTTTCCTCAGTCATAACCTGGGCTGCTCTGTTTGCACACGGAGTGATATCGTAGAAGTTGCTGTGACCATCTTTTATCTTTTATTCTTTTAGCTGGATGCCTTGAGTAGGTCTTTTCTGAGCTGCGCTTGTTTGTCACCTGAGTTGAGCCCATTGAGTTCTCAGGCCTCCCTTCACCTCGGAGGTTACTGCAGTTCCAGTGTGGATGCCCAGGAGCATCTGCACAACAAATGTTTTAAATCCCTTGGGTAGCTGGGTGAGCCTGGATCTTGAGTTTGGTGCCAGGTACCACTGCATAAAGGGACTGTCACAGCAGAGAACGAGATGATATGAGATTATTGTTTAGTTTCAACGAGAAAGTCTTAGTCACTCATGTAGGTATTATTATTGCGGCCTTCTGAGCTGGTTTGGCAGCCCCCAAGCCCTCTATATGTTCTTCAGTTCAGTGTGCAAACGTTCTGCTTTCATGCAGAAAGGAGTGTGAAGATGCCCGAGGTACTTTTGAATGGTTGAGAAACAGGGGAAGTTATATCAATCTATACCCATATTTCTGAATGTAATGTGGCTCTGTTACTGCAGCACTGCAAGTGAGTATAGGATTCCTCAACTTGGATTCTGAGCTGAGAAGTGGTTGCTGACAAACCGCTGCTGCTTTGCTTCTGGGATTGATTTACCATTCAGGAGGCGTTTTTGTATCCATTGTGATTGTGTGTGTGGGTACAGGGCCATACCTCCCCTAGGAAAGCCTTACATTCTTAGGGATTCCTTCTTCTTTTGAGCCCTGGTCACTTGGGTGTCAGAAATATAATCTTGGTTTGCCATTCGTTTTCTTAGAGTAGTCTACTTGGCAGATGTGGGCTTGCTGTGTGAAATTATGATCTGTATCTGATCATAAGGATTTTTTCCTTAGGAGGGTAAAATCTTTTCTGTGAAAACTAGCTTAAACTGAAGAGAAAACCAAATGTCTATCATGCATGTAGCTGCTGATGTCCCTATGAATGTTTTCCTTTATGGAACTGAGGATTCACAATAAACCTCTATTCTCACGCTTAAGATTACTTCATAGCACTGAAAATCCAGTGAGGAACCACCGTACCTTAAGGCACAGTGTTGGATTTGAGTCTTCTACTGTAGTACTTATGGTGCTGGATGTCACTGCTTTTGAGAGCATTTGACAAATAAAGAGCTGTGTTGTGACTCCAATAATGTAAAAAGGTGAATATGTCAGACTAATAGATGTATCTGATGAGATACTAGGAGAGAGGCACTGGGCCTGGTCTTGGGTGATGACACAGAGGTGGAATGGCTCCCCCAGAGCAGATCACTGTTGTTATGGCTCTTTGGGTGGGTGTTGGCCCTTTTGGACTGCACAGCTTAATTGCCCAGAGGATGGTCCCCTGTGGCAGCTGTGTGCCTAAGATACAGGGTGCTGTTAAACTCCTCCCCAAAAACCCCAACCACAAACCAAAACTAAACCAACCTCTCAGGAGAGCTTGATTTGAAAGAACTGCTTGCTGTGCCTTTGAGCTCAGCCAGTTCAGAATGTAGCACATGGGTAGAGGAGATCATAAAGTAAAGGAATTCTGGTAGATTACACATGGTTGCTGGTCCTTGCTCCGGATGCAGGATGCTCTGAGTGCTGACCTTGCAGAGCATGGTGAAGAGATGGTACTGTCAATACTGGAGTGTTGTCTGGGACTTTTGATTGCCATTTCAGGATTTTATTCCTTGCAGTTTGTGCTACGTTGGCTTTCCACGGGGTGGCCACCAGCCTCTGCAGGGCTGTGTGTCGAGAACCCTGCCTTGGGCCTGCTGGGCTCTTGGTTTGGGTTTTTAGCTTTATTCGAGGTGTGGCTGCTCACACCATGTGTGGCAGTGATGGCATCTCAGAGTCGTGCTTATGGATTGCAGGAGCAAACGCTCCCTGTAAAGCATTATTTTTTGCTTGTCTACAGTAAGAAACACAGTTTAAAAATGATCATCTGGGTTCAGGAGAAATGTGTCCAAGATTGTGAAAGCTGCCCTCCCCTTCCTTTCTGTTTTCCTTCATCTCCAGTGGTGTGCGAAGTGGCACTGTGTCCCTTGTGGCTTTGCTTAGTGTGCCCGCTGTGTGGGGAACATCTTCCTGATTTGCAAGGACATTTTTCTCAAATTCTCAGTTTAAGTGATGTATTCGAATCTGATTAATGACTTGGACAAGAGTTGCAAACTTGTGGATGTACAAACAAACCATGCTTTTGCAGATTTATATGAAATGATAGCTTGATCTCTGTGTGCCTATAGTGACGGACAAATTGTTCTGTGGGTGACTTGTTCAGAGGATGAAATTTGCTTGTCAATAAAACAAAACTTTATTTGCTTGTAGTTTTTTATTAAAACACCTGGTGAGGCCCACAGCTGCCTTGCAAGCTTAGAAGTTTCTCTTGATGGAGGTTATGTCCAAGTTCAGGTGACGCTTTCTTCAGCTAGTGTCAGAATTCAGTTCAGCTTTTTTCTGGGTTTTTTTTTGTTGTTGTTGTTTTTTTTCCCAAGTAGAATTGATGAAATGTCCAGGCAACTTCATTATTGTTGGTCTGTCTCAAAACAGGATAAAAATGGCTTTGGAATGCCTCTTTGTGCCAAAATTTACTCTCTGGATACCTAAATCTGAGCATGTAGCCACCATCCTGTAGCTCTGTCATGGCCTCGGGTAAGAGTGCTTTGCCACAGATGACGAGTCATATTTCTGCTTTCTACAGGGCACGGGAAGTAATGATAATAATAATAATAGTAATGAGTTTGCTTACACATAACGGAGAAAAGCTTTGCTAATATCAGAGCTGCTTATTGGGCAAATTGCATGCCAGGAAACATTTCACTACTCAACACATAACCATCTTCAGTATTTGTTCAGAAACAAATTGCTGCTGCCCTCTTGTGCAAACTGATGGATGATGATTTGGGGTTTGGTTTCTCTTTTATTTCATTCAGCTAAAGAAGGGACAAACACAGCTTAAGAAAGTGTTGTGTGTAACAATGATTACAGGTTGAATGATTTTGCGTGCTCTTACTTGAGTGTGGACATGAGAAATGATTGTGGTTGATTCTCATGTGCTTCAGCACGGTTGTCTCCATGTGGGCTGTACCTTGTCCTGCCAGCCCGCAGCAGTTTCACCTTGTTGCAAAGGCTGATTCCTTTCTTTATTTGTCATGGCCATCGGAAGGTGTTAGCTGAATTTCAGTACTATGCAGTTGCTGTTTGGAGGAGATTATCTTTTCTGCTTTTGTTTGTTTGCCCTTTTTTTGCCTGAAAATAACAAATTTCTTTCTGTGCCAATTCTCTTGTTTTTGTTCTCTTCAAAGAAATCCTGCCAGTAGGCTGAAGTTGTTACAAACTTGAGTTGCACCGGTTGAAGTTGCAAGGAGTATTTCACCCACACGTGTGCGTGTTCTTTAGTTTTGGAATCGGGTTCCTCACCTCCGAGTCTTGTGTTGGGAAGAAAGATTGCATGTTGCATTGTGCCTTTCAGCTTACAAGTATACTGCAAAATATTTTATGTGGCTCCTGGTTCTCCTTGGTTGAAGAAAGCAGTGGAAATCCAGTGTGCCTTCCTGGTAACAGAGGAATTGGAAGTACTGGATAAAGTGGAAATTGAATCTTGTTGATGAGTTGTTATGTCAGCTAGATGTAGGTAGGAGTGCCTGTGGATGAGCAGCAGCTGCATGGGTGTTGCCATTACCCCGTCCATGTGGTTTACAGTTTTTGGCCATTGTGCATGCTGGAGGGATTTTTTTAACAGTACAGTTGCACCATAAAGAAGCCAGCAGATAAGCGTATTTGATTTTTGGTGATTGCCACCTCAGTGCTGGCATCTCAGACTAACAGCAGTATTTTGTTGTGTACACGAGTGCCTCAAGCCGTAAGTTCTCATGTCTCAATGGCTGCTCAGGCCGATCTAAGAATGTGGCTCATTACATTCAGCTGAGAAGACCACTCACAGTCTTCTTTCTTGGTTTGTTGTTCAGTGACTCTTGAGTGTGTACTGATGGAAACTGGAAATAGAGCTTTTATAGAGTATTGGTATTGATGCGGCTTCCCTTGTTGCCTGGTAAGCCGTGGAGATACTGTTCTTTGTAAATTTGGCCTGTTCAAACTGTTGATGCTCATGCCCTGACTTTTCACTGAAACTTCACTGGTGTCTTCCCCTCCAAACCCCTTGAGCCTGCTAAGGCTGGGGTCCTTGACTTTAGGGAGGTGCTGTACTAATTGGGACACAATCTTTTGAAAACCTGGTTTTATGGCACCTGTGTTGCAAGGAGTACCTCTGATTTTATTTCACTGCCTTTTAATCACCTGGAACACCTGAACAGTTCATCGAGGTTCTGCTATCCCTATTGAGGTCTTTGAAGAAATAATGAAAGGAAATAATACTGAGACACGTGAAGAATTGTGCTGAGACATCCTCTCAAATTATGTGATGGTGCCATGTAAATCAATGATGCTGTCACTTGAAATGTGGAAGAGGTGCATGGGGAGGAAACAGGACAGCTTCCAATGAAGAAAAGATGTAGCGTGATACAGATCTCCTGTGGTGAAATGATTTGTCACAGATTGTTGTTTTGTACCCAGAGACATTTTCAGTGTTCATTCAGGTGTACCAGCAATTTGTTAACAAGTACACTTTGCCTATTGCTATATTATAAGAACATGTGGTGGCTATCACCTGCTTTTTAACAGGTTCTTTTAAAAAATCCTGATGAGGCTCCATCTTTGTGTGTTCTCCCAAGTGCTCATGGTGAAGCTTTCACCAATTTTGTGTTCATCATCTGCTTGTGAGGCAGGAGAACAACAATAAAAAAGGATAGCCTCACCTGAAAGAATGGAGATGTCCTTCTTCTTTTAAGGCTGGTTTCTAAGTAGAATTTCCTAGTGCATGCCATTGCTGTAGTATGAGTTTTGTTAGGAAGATCCTGAAATTCCTCGTATTTTGTTTTCTTTCCTTTGCCCCTGCTTTGAGCATGCACAGGGCTCAAATCTTTGAGGTCGCTTAGTATTTTGACATTTGGTTTTGTGTCTCATTAGCATAATTACTTCCTCTGGGGCTTCCTTGAGGCAAAACTAGTACTGTGTTCCAGAGTCTTGCTGAGTTATATCAAAGGGTTTATTTAAAAACCCTGTATTACGATAGGGTGTTGGGTAACCCTATCATAAGTTTGCTGATTTCTTATCTCCAGGTTCAAGACTTGTGCTTCAGACTTTGCCTTCTGCCTTACCTGCATGTTTTTGAGACTTGTTTCAGGTGTGATTCCTGACTAAGTGCATTTGGAAGCATTTCTTGGTATTGTCTTGTGGATTGGGTTGCTGGCTTGAGATAATTTTGGTTGTCTGTAAAGTGTAAACCATTTGAGCCAAGTATGGGCTTTTTTCTTTGGAGTTCCATTGCAGTGCAGAATCTCACATGTTCATGGCGTTGTTCCTGTGTGTGTTCTACCTTTATTAGAGGCCCTTCTTGAGCTGAGGTTAATCTCCCACTTTCACTTCATATGCTTTATGTGCCCTCTGGCTGTGATTGCCAACAGTCTTTTGTTTGGCCCTTGGTTTAGATTGATGGGTCAAGGTTATTTTGGTAAAAAACCAAAAATGTTACTGTAGGATTGTCTCCCAAGTTGGAAACCTGGACTTTTGACTTGGTCTTCTTTGCCTGTTGCCTTGCATAGACATGAATTTTTGGAGAAAGAAAGTGAAGCATCTGTGTGAGAACTGGAGGGAATTCCATGATTGCTGACAGTGGTAGTCTTAAGTGAGCTGGCAAAAGCAACATGTTGGGTACTGGCAAACCATCAAGAACTGTTTGAGTACTGAGGATTATTTTATGACGTGGATGATCTGCAGGACAGTATGGATTGGTAGGAGCATAGCAGGTTGAAGCAGGTGACCCTCCCCAAAGTCCTTTCCAACTTAGATGATTCTATGACAGAAGTAGAGAAATGTTGGGTTGGACAAGTAGTACCTAAGACTTTGGTTGTCTCTGAGGCACTAAGGTTTCCCTTCCCTGTCTTCATGGAATGTGAATCCAGCCCACATGGTTACTTCATATTGGTGCGCCTGTCTTGGTCTTAGAGATGCGGCAGTAACCTTGTGAAGCAGAGGTACCAGCTACCTTAAGAAAGTGTATTCCTGTTTGCTTTGCAGGGCTGTTGCACTGGGTTTTTTAAGTATTCATCAGCCAAAGGGATAAATGAATGGTGCAAGAGATTTTTAACAGGGTTTTTGTTCATTCATTTCAGGGTGGTTTATGTTTTTCAAAGCACCTGTTCTGTAAGGGTCTTTGTATCCACTGTTCCCTTTTCATCAAAGTAATACATGAATCGACTGAAATTTTCTTACTCAAAAGATGTGGGAGAGGGTGTCCTGAATTGGTTGAGTATTTTCTAGTGGATTAAGGCTCTGCGTGCGTAATTGTTTCAATTCTAATATCACAATGTTAATCCTTTTATGGAGAAGTTGTGATACATAGGAGTGCCTTCAAACTAACATGAGTATTTTCAATTACAGCATTTGACACTGAGTACCAAAGAAATGGTGATGGAGAAGCCAAGTCCCCTGCTCGTAGGGCGGGAGTTTGTGAGACAGTACTACACTCTGCTAAACAAAGCTCCTGACTTCTTGCACAGGTAACACTCACACTCACCAAGTGATAATGTCTTTGAACAAAAGTGTGTCCTGTTTGTTGTAAATCAGACATTCGTTTCTAAATATGGGAGAAAATTGACCTGGCTAACTTCTGGGCTGTTGGAAAAGCTGTTTCATCTCACTACAAACTCCCTAGGCTCTAGAACCAAGTCAGATCATGTGGATGCATGGCATATTATCAAGATATTTCTTCTGTGGAAAAGTTTGCTGCTTCTAAGGTGGTAAAATGGTAATGTGGACACATTGCAGAGATACCTGCTGAGGCTGGATAGATACTCATGAGCATGCTCCCCTGGTTACTACTCTGTGCTCAGAAACATTCTCTGTCCAGTTGAAAGGTGGCACAAGTGTCACTAACCACAGCATCTGTGGAGTTTCTCTTAACTACCTCTGTGGAGAAGAGTCAAAGAGGTTTTGATCTGGTTTGGTTTAATCTTACCTAATTCTGGAGCTGCTTGTATGAAATGTTTTCTGTCCACTTGCAGTCTCTGCTGCCACTGCCCCTTTCTTCTGGTCAGGCTCAGATACAGAGGACATTTGCCTTTGTGTTCTTTGGCTGCACCTTTCTTCTAAGTGATGTTCTCCCTCTTTATCTTGCTGTTAGTCTGAACAGCAGCTTGCTCTCTATCACAGAAAGATTTGGGTTTCCCTGGTTTCCTGGTGCTTGCTGTGCTCTTTGCAGCAGTGAGGGAGTTAGGACAAGTGTTAAAGTTTTTGTTTCATCCTATTAAAGCTTGAGAAGAGCACAGAGGATCCTGTTGCTGGTCATTATCCAAAGCTTGTCCAGGCCTTAGGAGCATCAGAGATCATTTTGCCCTCTAAATGGGTGTTACTCAGTGTGATTGAAATGCCTGTTGCATTTCAGTTGAATTTGTAAGGCTTTTCTGGCCCCTTAACCAAAAGTTTTTAATTCCATTTAATTGAAGACTCTACCACCCAGAGACTTTGAGCAGTTCCTTAAAAGCAAGTTAAAAGTTTAGGTCCCCTATGAAGGTCCTTGGTGAGAGCTGCTGACTTTCAGAGGGATTGCTTTGGAATTTAGAGAGAAATGTTTTCCTATCTGCTTGTGCACTGCTTCAGCTAAGTTTCTGTATTTCCTTGCTGTTAGGAAAAATCATGATTATGTGGTTGGTACCAAAGGAAACAAATCTAATGTCTCCCAGACCCTTTTGTGGACATAGTCAAGGGAGTAAAAGTGTTTGGCTTGTATTTTCACGAAAGTAGAACAAAAAAGAGTTTCTAAGTTCAGTAGAATAAACCAAGAAATGGCAAATGTGGGAGTTCTAGGGTTTAATTCTGTACACTGACTCTCTGCACTGGGTTGTTCAACTAGAGAGAAATATTCTGTATTTTTGCCACTCTGTGTGACACAAAGTTCATAGAAGTGCTTCATGACGATTTTATTTCATATATACCGTTCAAATGTGAATAATAAAGGTACATATTGGCATCTGGACCTCGTGGCAATCACCCCCAAGGCAAAGCATGCTCCTAAATAAAACCACAGGGTGCTACAATATTTTTTTTTCTATTAATGTAAATGTACTGGAAATACAAAGCATTTGTCACAGGCTTTATAAGCTGACAGTAACAATCCAGATCAAATCAGACTGTTCTAGGCTCAAAATGTGGAAATGGAATTAAGGTGCTGAAGGATCTCTGAAATGTAAGAAAAATACTAGAAGTGAGTGTACATATTTAAATATCAAAACCACGAGCTCCGTGCTGGCCAAGGCTGTGAAGAGCACAGGGTTCAGAGGAGTGGCAGGAGGGCTGTACCTGGCTGGGCTGAGGCCTCTGTTGGAGGCAGGGGATTCTGAGGGTGAGGAACCTTCCAGCCAAAATGGCCACCTTCCTGAAAGGAAGCAAGTGAAAGGTTGAGGTTGATTTAGGAGTTTGCTATGCCACCTCAGGCAGACTGCACTGCTGAATATTAAGTTTGTTTGTTCCTGTATTCTTGGAGCCTCTTGAATCTGGTGAAATTTGTGAGGCATTGAGCTCTACAACTGTTGGGTAAAGTACTTTATTGATTTGGTTCTGGTTTTTCACTGCTGTGACTTTTCCATCTCTTTGCTTGCAGGTTTTATGGAAGGAATTCTTCTTATGTTCATGGAGGACTGGATGCCAGTGGGAAACCACAAGAAGCAGTGTATGGTCAAGCTGTGAGTATTAAAATTTGTCCTCTAATCCTCATTAATGTTCAGAATAAATCAAGGTTTTTTCTTTACCAGTGACTTTAACTTTCTTACCTGGTGAGTAATGGATTATGATACTGCTTCCTGTTTGGAGACAGATAGGAATTTGTTGGCTTGAGGGTTTTTGTTTTCTTATTTCTGCTTTCATTGGCAGTTGTGTTTGATTCTTCAGCTTTGCATCTGGGCTGCAGAAAATACCTTTAGGATAGGAAACAAAACCGGGAGGAGCTGATAGATTTGGGCTATAAATGTATCTTGTTTCAGTTAGTAGTAATGCCTCAGGAAAGGACTTGATCTTTGTGAGTTTCATGAAATTCTTGTGTGAGTGGAGTTTTGTTAAAGTAGAACATAACTATCTGAAGAAATGAAGGAAGTGAATTGAGGATTGCTTTGGTTGTACTGCATGACCAGAATTGCCTGTCACCTAGGACATCTCTTCATGTGGCAGCCACATCTTTGAGCAGTGTGGCTTTTTGTCCAGGGTAGGCTTGGTTTCTTCTCCCTTCACCAGCAGAATGTCATTTGCAGCACAAAAATCTTGGCAGTACGGATGTTCCCTGCTCTTGTGATGTTTGGTACTTTGATGATGTGTAAAGGGTTGGTTTTGGGTTTTTTGTTTTGTTTTGGGGCTGGTGTTTTTTGTTTTTTGTTGTTGGATGGTTTTGGTGGTTTTCTTTATTTTTATAACACAAGCTAAATCCTGTCCCTTTCACAGGCCCTTAAAAACATTAAAGCCTTAAAATAGGTCATAGATTTTAAAACACCTGGAAAACATAGGTAGTAAGTTGTGTGCTGTTGACTACTCTGAGAAATACTTGAATCCTAGTGAAAAACTTCCAAATAAAAGTGAAGTGAACTCAGGAAGACTGTTCTCAGTGAAAGAAACTTCTTGGTTCCCGTATTTATCTTTGAGCCTCAGGGGAGTGCTCTTTTGGGGTTAGTTGAGACTCAGGCAGGTAAAAGATGTAAAGCTCTGAACAGGAGTCACTGCAGCTAAAATGTATCTGTCTCTTTCTAGGAGATACACAAGAAGGTGATGTCACTGCAGTTTAGTGAGTGCCACACCAAGATCCGTCATGTGGATGCTCACGCCACTCTGAGCGATGGGGTGGTCGTGCAAGTCATGGGAGAGCTGTCTAACAACGGGCAACCAATGAGAAAGTTCATGCAGACTTTTGTGCTTGCTCCAGAAGTAAGTATATGTAAGGTTGTGTCCAATTTCAAATAATGATGGAAAAAACCTGACCTCACCCATAGCTACAATTTGTCATATTGGGACAAAAAGGGGATCTGGCTTTAAAACTTGGTCTGGAGGGTATCATTAAATGTGTCACTGTGTGTGAGTATAGAGAAACCAGTGTATTGGACCTATCCTGAGCTGTTTTATTTCCTTGGACTTGAAGTGTTGGTGCAGTCATACATAGAACATTGAAGCTTGTGTTTGGGAGCTGCCATTGGCACAAATGA
Organism: Pycnonotus jocosus; assembly: GCA_013400435.1. Lineage (NCBI taxonomy): Eukaryota > Metazoa > Chordata > Aves > Passeriformes > Pycnonotidae > Pycnonotus > Pycnonotus jocosus. The sequence goes on from VWYP01033500.1 coordinate 107,053, forward strand.
TTTTTTTAAAAATAAGGTTCAGCCCTGTAGATCAAATCTGTGCTGCAGTTGTGTAGTTTCAAGTCTAATGGCAAATGTGAGTATGGGTTGCACAAGTTACTGCTCAAATTTAGCTCTTGGTGAGAGCAAAGCTGTCTACAGGTAAAAGGTGTCTTGTGTTCTTGCTACTTCTTTCCCTCCACTGCATCACAAACTGTTGTGTGGTTGGAGATCAATGTTTCAGGTTCACGTTGATTTTCTTTGTTGTTTCCCTGCACAGTGCTGTAAGCTTATGGTCACCCCCTTAAAGTTCAGGGGTTTTATTGTAAAGTTTTTGTTTTTATTGTTTTTTATTGTAAAGTTTTTGTTACAGGGAAAGTTGAAATTCCTCAATGAAACCGAGGGGCTGTATGCTTAGTTAAAACCTATGATTGCTGCGATTTAGCAAAATTAGCAGATTTTATTCTGCTTGAAACTTCCTTTTTCAGTTGGGCAGGAACCCAAGGTATTCAATTGTTTGCATAGAGAAGAAGAAAATAACTTGGAAAATAACTTTAGTGACATAGTCCTGTTGCAAAATGTCAGTATGTACACCAAAACTTACATCTATAGTCCATCCTTTTGTTGCCTGCTGATACTCCATAAACACTGCTGCTGATACTCCATGTATGCTAAACACTGCATGTTCCTCTTTTACAGGGATCTGTTCCAAACAAGTTCTATGTCCATAATGATATCTTCAGATACGAGGATGAAGTATTTGGAGATTCAGAAGGAGAACTTGATGAAGGTGAGAAGGACTGCATGTGTAGTTTGTGTCATTCTTGTTCTCTCTGCTGTGTGCAGAGCTGCCAGAAGCATCTCATGGAAATGCTGGGATGCAAACTGGGTTGCCTTCTCTTGGGGCACTGATCTTTCTTAGAAAAGATCTTAGAAAAGAAATGTTCTGACTTTTTTACACCACGCCTGAGTTATGACTACTATAAACTGCTGTTACTGGAGCTCTGCTGGTTCAAAACCTTCTGGAAAATGAAGGTCCTCTGGTAGTGCCGTGTTCCCTGAAGGGCTGAACTGGCTCACAGGGGGTGAGGCCTGACAGAGAATGGAAGTAGTGAGCAACAGGATTTCTGCTGCCATAGCTGCAGCAGGCACGCTTGTGTTCTGTGATCAGTCAAATTTGTGTGTGATTTAAAGGTAAAGTCTAACTGGTTTTCAAATATGACGCATAGTTCACTTTCACATCATCATCACAGTCAGTAAGTCATTGCTGCTTGAGGGCTGAATTGGACCTGAGTTGGGGTTTTTCCCCTCTGTTCAATGAGACAGAGCAAATCAGAGTGTAGCCAGAATGTATGTACGTGTGTTCACTGGGTGGTTTGTGGAATTTGTTCATCTCGATTCTATGGAACAGAGCATTTTAGGCACTAATCCTTGTATTTGAGGTTCATTTTCTTAGTCTGAGGCACTGAGATTTATGAGGTAATAGTGCAACCTTTCACCACCACCATATGAAAAGCACCTGCTGCTTTAAAAGATCCTTGAAACCTCCTCCCAGGACTTCCTAGCAGTAATATGTCTCTGGCTTCCTCTTCTGTGAAAATTGTAAACAGCCAAGCCTCTTGACTAAGAGGCAGGCTCTTGCATCTTTTTTTGCAGCTATTTTTACCATGTTTTGTTGGTAAAGCTTTATTTTGATTGCTACTAAGTTAACATGTTTTTATTTTCACTGTGACTGATGTGGAGATCTATTAGAGATGACAAATTTCTTTTTTGTGTCAGAATCTGAGGAAGAGGTGGAAGAAGAGCAGGAGGAAAGGCAACCATCACCTGAACCTGTGCAAGAGAATGCAAGCAGTACTTATTATGAAAACCATCCTGTAACGTAAGAAGTCCTTTTTATTATATGAAGTTGCTTTTTTAGTAAAAATGACAGACAGAATTGCTTTGGCTTTAGGTTCTGGTTGTGATTTCACAGGTAGTTTAGGAGAATACACTTAGCTTGATAGGGATCTGTGTTAACATTACATTATTTTGAAACATTGCTTCTTTATTGAAGGGAAGAAATTTTTTATGTTTGGTAGTTATTTTCACTTCTGGTCTCAAAAGTGAGATGAAAAGGGAGCAGCCCACATGTACATACACACTTAATGGAATCTTTGTAATTCAGACTTCGAGCAGTACATTTGATATGATGTGACTCAATGCCACAGGTGCATTAACAAAAGCATGGTTTATCACAGAATAGTTTGAGTTGGAAGGGACCTTGTAAAGGTCATCTAGTCCAACCCCCTGCACGGAGCAGGGACGTCTTGATATGTTACTCAAATTTGGATATCACTTGGAACTGAGAGAAAGACGTATTTTTTGAGAGATTGCTGTACAGCTGTATTGGAAGAACAGGTCTCTGACCTGAGTGTTTGCAAATCTAAGCAAGAATAAATAAAAAAGATATTTATGATTTTGTAAGAAAAACACAAAAAAACCAACCACATAATCCCCACAAACACAAAGAAGCAAACAACACCAAACCTTGTGCATTTTTTGAAACATAGGAGTGGTGTAATGAGGGCCAGAAGTGACTTTCTGGTTCCTCTGTTTAAAAAAAAAAAAAAGTATGACATCACTAGACAATACCTGCTGAGTGCATCAGTGATAATACTAAACACAAGTCACTTAATGCTTCTCATGAGAAATCAAATGGAAGAGTGGAATCTGCTGAAATTCTGGCCATGGCTTGCTCAAGATAATGCAAAAAGTTTTGGATACCTGAAAGCGTGAAGTCAGGTCTTGTTTGGGGGTTACTGTGTCATTTGGAAAGAGTTTGTAAAGGCATTGTTCATCACAGAGTCACTTGGGCATGTGGTGACCTGTGGCAGGAGCTGTATAGACAGAGGTGACCAGAGGTAAGGTAGGATTTTGGGGTGGCTGAAGAGAGAAGATATTCAGATCCCCTGCCTTTCAACCACACAGAGCAGAGAAAAGATTTTCTGCATGTGATTTTCTGTAAATGGGAATCACAGCTGCTTTGGTAAGAAAGCTGTGTAGCATTTTGGTAGAGAAACAGTAGGTTTCATTCCAGAATTGGCTTTGTTTGTGTGTGTAGCTTAATCATCCATTGGCCCCCTCACTGTGTTTGTATTGTTTTAGAAGCAGCAGTTCTTGAGTTGAGCACCTCTTCTCCAGGGTTAAAAGGCTGTGTGATTCTCTGCAGAACACTGTAGAACATGTCTTTGCTTCAGCAGAAGTAAAATCTGATTTTGTACTGAGTACAGGAGTACGGCTTCATTTCTCACTGCATTGTATATGTACAAACCACGTTGTAGCAAATGGAGACACAACGATCCTTTTCATAGCAGAGCTGTTGCCATAGCAGAGCTTACAAAATGTGATAGAATGCAAAGCAATTGATCAGCTCATAAAATGCATTTGACTATTGTAGCAATGGGATAGAGGAAGCACTGGAAGAATCTTCTCATGAACCTGAGCCAGAACTGGAATCTGAAACAAAAGCTGAGGAACTGAAAGCTGATGTAGAAGAAAAGACCCTTGAGGAGCTAGAAGAGAAATCTCCATCTCCACCTCCTGTAGAACCTGTTTCACTACCACAAGAACCACCAAAGGTTAGTTACAAGTCATATCTGTGCTACTAAGTGCAGATGGAAACTGGATTGGCCTTTAAATTTTGCCTTTTTGGGCGTCTAAACTGGTACCTCTGTTTAGTGTCATGCTGTATGAACAACTAGGCTTGACCTTTGAACTTGTAAAAATGCAAAGTTAGACTGAAAAAGGAATAATTGTTATTTTTAAGTGCTGCTCATCACCTCTTGTAGATTTTAAGTTCTTGTAAAGTGTGTGTGTGAGTATAGGCATGTGTAGACATTTTTAAATGTCCAGTTAGCATGTTAAGAAAACACCTGTAGGTGTCACCACCAAAAATCTCATACAATGGAAACTGCTGCTCTTCCCTTGAAAAGAAATGGAACACACTGACGCCCGCAAAATTGCTGCAGCATAGGTTCAAAATCAATCTGAGGGTGTTGACTGTCTCCTTAGAGGCAGGATGCCTAATCTTAAGAACCAGAGTGCACACCGTGCGTCCTCTGGTGTGGTTACACCTGTGGGCTTGCAAAGTGCTGGGAGCAGCCAGGGAGAGCTGGAGCAAGGTCATTTTCTGGCTCCAGTGTGCCTCCTGTATTTTTTTTCCAATCCTTTTTCTCTTCTCCATTTTTGATTATAACTTCAGGCATCTGCTTCCTTTCTTCGTGCAAAAGACACTTAACACTACAGGGTTCTCAGTCCTAGGTTTGGTTACATCATGGAAAGCAGTGATCTGGGAATGCTGAGGGCACTGGGCTCTCTTGGATAGTGGTAGAGGGCATGGTACATGTTTGTTCCATGCCACTGGAATCCACAGGCAGCTGGAACTGCAAAGCCTCCATTGTAATACTTGCACAATTATTTAATAGTCAGATATGAACTCAAAGTGTATTTTTAGCAGACGAGTTTCCCTGTAGGAATGTCAGTGGTTTGCCATGATTAGTAGCCTAGGTTTGTTGCATTTCCTGCAGGCTTTCTCTTGGGCTTCAGTGACCAGTAAAAACCTGCCTCCTAGTGGTACTGTTTCTTCCTCTGGAATTCCACCCCATGTTAAAGCACCAGTCTCACAGGTAACCCATCTGTGAACACCTTGGATTGTCTCATTACTTCTGCAAACTGCTTCAGTTTTTTTTAATTAACAGATCAACTTGTTTGACTTAAATTGCACAAATTAATTGTGTCTTAAATGTTAATGCACTCACCTCCTTGTCGCAAGTAAAGGCACGAACATGTAGCAGGTGTAGCTTTGGGTGATGGTGATGTTAAAATCTGTTCTTGTGGAAACAGGAAATCACTCTTGGGATTTTTTACCTGAGTTAATTGAATATGGTTTGATTTAAATGGGAAACACCAATTCCCCACAAAATATAACTTTCCTGAAGTGTGTTTGAAAAGGGCCTTGGTGGAAGTGGCCCAGCAGTAAAAAGAGAGTGCACCATTTCTGAGGTGATTTGTAAGGCTGACATCCACAGGACTATGCTCAATTTCATTATCCATGGATAATTAGCTTGTCACAGAACCCTGTACCAACTTATGACTGTGAGGAATGGAAGGATTCACATTTCCTTGCCAGGACAATGCTGTCTTCCCATTCCTATGTTGACTGGGTGAGGAGGGAAAAGAGGAGACCAAGTTTGACCTGGTGACAGCTCATGTCCTCCTCATGCCAAGGTCGTGTGAGACATTCTGAGACTCTCAATTCAGCTTTCTCCATGTGTATAAAAATGCTCAAACCAGAAAATGTGTCCTTTACCCCTGTGCATTGATAGGGTGTGCTGGAGCGCTGTATCTTGAGTTGCTCCTGTCCAACCTTTTTGAAAGGCTGCAGTTTTCAGTGGTACAGCTGGGTTGCTGCGGCTGTTGTTCTTGCACTGGTTTCTTCTCAATTTTGTGATAACTGAGAGATCCCTGTCTAGGGCCAGCCTTCAGCCAAATGCATGTTAAAAAAGAAACAGGGAAGAAAGAGAAAAAGGAAAGAAGACTAACCAAAGCCCCACACCTTACGTGGTGTCGCTTCTGGTCTGCTGGGATTATCATGGGTACCAGGTAAAGGCTATGTAATGAGTTGGGAAGTCTGTCTGTCAGCTTAAACAGGGCTTTGAACACTTAGGTGGTATTTAACCTGTAAAAGCTGTGGGTTTTCTAGTGCAGGAGAGATTTTCCTTATGCAAAACCAAAATTGGGTTTTAATTTATTTGCGCAGAGAGGGTGGATGGTTGTCATGTGGCTGAAAAAATAATTTCAAATGATCTGCCCAAGAGCACAGGAGATAGCTTATAGATGTCCCCTTAAACTCTTCTGTGTTGCCTCTGTTGCTTGTCGTGCTTTGTGCCTTTTGATTTCTTTTGCTTTGACTTTGTTTTAAGTAATGGTGTGTGGAAGTTTCTGAACAATACTGACATGGCAGGAATTTCAACTCTCAGCTCTTCTGTAGCCAGAATTAGTCAGTTCTGAGCTCCTGTTCTTGAACCTATTTTAGACACAGCGTAGAAATCTGGTAGAAAAGGCACCTGAACACGGAGCTGCTAATCAGTAGTAGCTGTTTCTGTTCTCATGGATACATTAGTGCCAGACACTGTGCATGTAAATGAGGACAGANGTTACAAAGAAATAACTGCCCTGCTCATTCCTTTCTCTGCATCACTCCAGTTTCTCCCACCTTTCTTATCAAGTCAAAAATACAGGCCCTGCAGTGTTAACTCCTCAAAGGACTGCACACTTTCTGTTCTGGATATAAACCAGCTCACGGCTGTTTCCTTTCAGCTGTGGAGTGAAACAAGTCAGCAGTTTGTGGTTTTTTTGTAATCATAGATGATTTGAAATCAACCTGTCTGCATTGATAAAATGGGACTTCTTACAGCATTTTCAGTTATTTTTATTGCCCATTTTTATTACTGAATTGTTTGTTATAGGGCAGCAGAGGGCCAGGCGTAGGCAGGGCTTGATTCTTGTCTTTTGGGGTGAGTCTCTTTCCCTCTCCACATGAGCTCCTGAAGAGACAACACCACCTTTTCCTTAATGGTTATCAGAGCTCTGCCAGACTGAGGTTTGTGGCATACTTGGCTCCTTTGGTAATTTTGGTCTCTTGAGCTCCTTACTGAGTGTCCTTCCATCCCCTCTGTGCTTGCTGGGACATGCTGGAAGATGTGAGTTGTAATGAGCTGCTGCTTGGGCTGTAAATGGCAGCCCTGATCTGGAGTCTTGTGGTGCTGCCAATCGTGGAGGTGTTTTAGGGAGCACAGTTCTGTACAAGGGCTTTCCCCTTGAGGCAATGAGGCAGCCTTTTTTCTGTAAGCAAGGATGGTACTCCTTAGAAAACAACCAGAGAGGTCAGCAGTTGGTGTGCTGAGTGAGAAGTTCAGCAAAACACAAAAAACAGGTACAAGGTCACTGTAACTTGGGATTTAACAGCAGGACGTCAGTGACTTAGCAGGTCTTGGCTGGGGCTGACAGAAGGAGGGAGTTTAAGCCTGATAGCCATGAGTAGCTAATAAGTGGGAGTCTGAAGATACCAATTTTTGCTTTTGAGGTGTAATTTATGATGCACTCAAGATGTGTGAGTGAAAGATGGCAGAGGAGCTCCAGTGATTCACAAACTACGGAACAGAAGAAGATTTAACAGGAAGGCTGATTTTCCGAGCTTGTTCTTGGAACTGAAAAAGTGATCCCAGAAGTGTTGTAGGGACAGACTAATGCCTAACTGCGTAGAGCACAAGTGATAGGAGGGCTAAGACATGAATTCGGTGTGTAACACTTGCATGTTGCATGCAAAATCCAGCCTTTTTTCCCTGGGAAGTACTCTCTGGAACTGCCAGTTGTCATGAGTCCTTAAAGGAAAATAAGGGAGATGTTTAATATAAACTACTCCCCAGCAGTCTGGGCCTATAGCTTTTCACCTTGTGTTTAATCTTGCTTGCAGGCTACTTGTGTATTTTGTGCTCCTAAGGATAATTGTGCTTTTCTAAGACAAGAACCCAGCACACCAGCAGCTGCTTAACTGTTGTACAGAAAACGGAATTTAAAAAATAGTGGGAGTTGCTTCAGTGACCAGCAGTCTGCATGGAAACATTTTTATTGTTCTATTTCTCATAAAGCAAATTTTTTGCTTGCAAAAAATTGGAATGGGTGCTCTAGTACCTGAATATGCAGGGTGTACTTTGAGCATCATGGTCTTGACATCAGGAAAGTTGAAGTGTATGCTAGGAGGTAGTCTGTAGAAACTAATTTCAGGAAATACTTGCTACACTTCTGAGGGCTTTTGTTCTCCTCTTTCTTTTGTTAGTTTTCGTATAGTTGTTCTGCACTGGAGGAAAATAATTTCTCGGGGACTTGGACAGAACATGTGATTTGCCCATCTCTTTGTGTTTGTCTTGGACTGCCTCCTAATCCATGAAGTTTGAGCTTGGCTTGAGGAAGCTTTATGCCCTCTACAATTTAAGTCAGGCTGAGGGATTTATGAATAATGGAAGGTTAGGGTCTCAATGCCTGGTCAAACATGGAAAATTCACCTTAGTCATGTTTTGGGGAGATGCTCTGATTGAGAGATGTTTGCTTTGCACCTTTTAACAGTGATAAATGAACACTGCAGTCCTGGATTGGTACAGAGGAATTTAGACAGATGAAAAAAACACTCCCAAACACATTGACATCCATGTCTACCTTCTGGAGTTTGTTTTGTGTGCATGCCACTTACCCATGTCTTGTGTTGTGGGGGGTTTTGTTTTGATGAGTTTAGGGTTTTGTTTTGTTTTTTTTACCAGGCCAGTGTTAAATAATACATGTTCTCCTCTTTTAGCCAAGAGTGGAAACTAAACCTGAAGCTCAGTCTCAACCTCCTCGTGTTCGTGAGCAGCGTCCCAGGGAAAGACCAGGTTTTCCACCACGAGGACCTCGTCCAGGTAACGTGGATGAGCTGATGTGTCTGCTTGGGATGGGTTAATGAGAGGTATGTGCTGAGGCCTTGTCTGTACCTGTGTCATATTTGGCTGATCATGAACTGCCCATGCCTGCTGCCTTCAACTGGAAATGAGGGAATAGGATTTGGAATCCAGGCTGGCTGGAGTGGATATGCTTGTTGCTGCCCCTAGATGTGTTCATCTAGATGTACACAGATCTTTTAACCTCAGTGGTTCTACCTTCTTCTTTGTGTTGATGGTAGGAAGGGGAGACATGGAGCAGAATGAGTCGGATAATCGTCGGATAATTCGCTATCCGGACAGCCACCAGCTCTTTGTCGGGAACTTGCCCCACGATATTGATGAGAGTGAACTGAAAGAGTTCTTCATGAGTAAGTAGTGATTCCAGCTGCAGGCACTTAGATGGAAAACTGTGTTAAAAAGTCACATAACATTGATTTGGGCTACATGGGTAAGCTTTTACATGGTGCCACACTACAGATGTCTGGAATGAGCAGAGGGTAGAGCTGGCACTGTGGGTTTCGATAAAGTGTCTCTTCCGTTGTGTTTCTCCAGGCTTTGGAAATGTGGTAGAACTTCGCATAAATACTAAGGGAGTGGGAGGAAAACTGCCTAATTTTGGTTTCGTGGTATTTGATGATTCTGAGCCGGTCCAGCGAATTTTAGTTGCAAAAGTAAGTATTGGCATTGGGTACTGACTATGCACTTCCAGGGATGGACCAAAAGCCCTAAAGCACAAGTATTGTGGGCCATCCTAGTTTGCATTGCCGTTGGCTCTGGCATTCAAAAAACAGCTGAAAGAAAAACAGTTTTGGCACACCCATTCTGTTGGGAGTACTGTGTAGCTTCAAAAACTGTGCCAGCATTCCTCAAACTGCATCATGTGGAATTTGGAGGTTTTACCTCTATTCAAATACTCCACACAGAGCTGAGAACTTAGTTTTAGAGATCCTTTAGCTGCAAGTGGAATGGGTAACCTTTCAAAGAGCCACCACATAGATCTCTGAATTCTACACGCTGGGATGGAGAGGAGGGGGCAGGGTGATTTGCAGTTTTGCTTTGAGGAACTGGAGGGCAGAAAGCAGCAGTTTTCATTTCCATGATGCGGTAGTGAGACCTAGTAGAACAATTCTTCAGGAACTTCAACCCTGAATTGAAAAGACTAAAGCTGGCACTGAAGAAGCTAAAGCAAGTGCTGCTTTTGCTTGAGACAAACACTTAAATCCCTTATGTGCCCAAGTGAATGTAAAAATGGTGTTCTACAGGGCTAAGGCTGCAGGGAACCCTCAACAGGTCACGTTTGTCTTGGGCATGTAGGTGAAGGGAGGCTGGGGCCCACAGCCAGTGCAGAGTTTTCATGTGCCTTGTATGGAATGGACTTTGTGCCATGGTGACTAACGTGTGCTTGACCGCTTTTCCCCATAAGCCCATAATGTTCCGCGGTGAGGTGCGCCTGAACGTGGAGGAGAAAAAAACCAGAGCTGCTCGTGAGCGAGAGACGCGCGGCGGCGGCGACGAGCGCAGGGATATTCGCCGCAACGAGAGAGGCCCCGGGGGGCCCCGTGGAATAGTGGGTGGTGGCATGATGCGGGACCGTGACGGGAGAGGACCTCCTCCACGAGGCGGCATGGCACAAAAACTTGGCTCTGGACGAGGATCCGGGCAGATGGAAGGCCGTTTCACTGGACAGCGTCGCTGAAATCTCCACTGTGGGCAGACAGTCTTGGCAGTGGTACATTATCCATCGTGTTTGCATTCTTGTTAATTTTTTTTTTTAGCTTTGGAATGTGACACAGCCCTTCTGATCGTTTCTTTGATGTGAAAACATCCTTTGGTTTCCAATTTAAATTGAGGTGGACATTTTTTCCCCAGTTTCACAACAGGAGTCACACTCTTAATTTATAAATGTATACTTGGAGAATTGAGGACTAACAAATAAAGAAAAAAGAAAAAGAAACAAAACAAAAGACCAGTAAACTATCTGCAACAGAAGTTGAACTAAAGGACATGCCCAGTAGAATTCAGGTCCTTTCAGTCAAAAACCCTCTGCTGCACATTTTGTGTAAGTGTTACCGTTTCTGCCTGCTACCGTTGGAAACACAAATAGTGCAATTTGTGCAATTGGAGAAGCTTGCCTTTTTTTTTCCTTCTTAGAACACTCAGCTCCAAACAAACTCGTGTTTACGCACTCATCAGAATGCACTAATGGGTCCTCTGAACTCATTTATACTGACAGCTGCAGGAGGCATCGGAGGGAAAACCTCATCCTCTTACTCAAACAGAATAGCTTGGGGAACGATGCGGGCATCTGCTCTGCTTGCTGTGACCAACCTCTGTACACACACAAACCTTAATAAGACTACACCTTTGTTCCAGAAGGAATCCAGTTAGCTGTAACCAGAACCCAGAGTTTCCAAGTCATAGCCCTGAGTACGCAACAAGTTTGATAGCTCATGTCAGATTTTTCTATCTGCCCCTCTTCAGTGCAGGGATGGCTGCTCAACACACTCCTCCTTCCCCTCCCCCCTTCGAGAAGCGTTGTACAGTGAAACTTGTCTTGACTGTATTTGAGTTCTCTGGTAATGTAATAAGCATGATGGTGCCTTCTATGAATACATCATTCCAGTCTTGCTGGTGATTTTGTACAGTATAGTGTATGAAGTACTGTGCTGCAAAGCCAAGCGGCTGCAAAGCATTTAAAGGAAATAATTGGAAAACTGTATTTAAAAAATTGCAGTATCTTTCAATGAGTAAACATTGCTAAAATGATCATACACCTTGCTCTTCAATTAACAAGTTCGCCTGGGTTTTTTTGCAGTGGGGGGGAAGGGAGGATGAAGGCATCCAAGTAGTCTCTGGGTTGTCTCTCTTCTTTCATCAGTGTCAGAGTTAAAGAAAGTGGAGTTCTGGTCTCTCTTGGAGTCAGTCCAGAATGATGGACGCTTCTGGCCAGCTTGTAATGGGTAGACCTAAGCATCCTTTGTGAAGGTGAGCTTATCAAATGGGGATACTGCAATTTTCAGAGAACTAAACAGCAGCTCTTAAGTTCCTGCATTTTCCAGTTGCACTTTTTTAAAAACTTGTACTCATTTTGCACATAACTCTCAGCTGAAGTTGACACTGATGTGGCTCTGGCCCAACGGATAGAAAGGAGGCATCCTCTTCTGCAGTTTGACTGGTGGGTTCTCCATGGAGAGGTGTGTTTGTGGATGATGTCCTGGAGCATGTTCCCATAAACTGCTGCTGCAGCAGGCAATGCAGGCGGGCCCAGTGCTGGGCTTTGCAACAAATGCTGGCTCCAGGCTCAGGAGCAAAGGGGGTGTTTGTGTGTGCATCCGTGCAAAAGTGTGACCGCCTACAGCTGCTTCTGAACATGGAAGACTTCAAATTAAAGAAGGGCGATTTCAAGCAGAAGCAGGGAGGGCATCCTGGCAGTCTGTCTCTGGATTATGCAATCATTTGTTGGTTTCGAGTAATGTGGAAGAGTTTGCACATCTTTTCTGATACGCTAGGCAAGGGGAAGTGGCTTCTGTCTGTTCTCTCCCAGACTTGAGGTCTTCTGTGTTCCATGGTAAGTCTTGCACTATTTTCATACTTTTTTTTTTTTTCTGGGACACATTTCCACCAATTGGCATTTTCATATTTCAGGTTTTTTGTTGAAGGTCTTGCAATTTCAGCTGTTACCTGGAAATCTGTAGTACTTGAACTGCTCGCCACACAACTCCACTCCTTAGGTTTGAAGCCCTCGGACAAATCGCTGTCATCAGTTAGCAGTTTGCCACCAGCGTGGTTTGTGTAGCCTGGAGGTTTTTTTCCTTCTCTAGTGCTGTGGTGTTTTGCTGCCACTTAATTCGTTTGTATGGCAAATGGCACTGGAAATAATTGACAACAAAAATGGAGTAGTAAAAGGCTCCTGAGCCATTCTGCTTTTTGGCTTGCTTCTTGTTTAAGTGACACGAACCCTTGGAACATCATCCAGAGACGTTTACATGGTGATAGCTCACCTGCTGTACTGTGGACTCTTACGTGTTCTTGACCCTCTTAATAGTAAATGTACCTCTTAGAGCAAAGGAAGGGATTCACTGACCATTACTGTTAGTCGCTGATTTGTGAATGGTGGGAGTATTTTGTCATTACGATTCTACTTCAACAAACTTGGCTGACCATCTTGACTTTAGTAGGTATTTGAGACAGTGGATTACCATCTTTATTGCTGTAACTTGTCAAGCATTATATGCTAGTAGATTCTAGTTTAATTGTTGCAGGTGGAAAGTATTTTTACTTTTAAGTTTCCATTCTGAATGTGTTTTGACTAAACATACCAATAAACTACTGATGTCTGCAGCATTTATCCATGTCCCTAATTCTCTTGCATGCAGGTGGCTGTAGAGCCCTGGCACCTCTCGCTCACAGAAAAGATTGTAAGAACATCGTGCTGACCTGGCCAGTGACAGTGGCAAGCTGCAGCAGCACAGCATCATGTGCTTTCAAGTGTTTGACTTTAGTGGCTTCTCTCACCTGGGGGTGTGTGTGGCCCAGGGAGGATGTGAGCTCCTCTCAGACTTGTCCCAGCTCTGGGATTCCTTCACACCCTGCCGGGCTGCAGCATACAGTTTAGATGGTTAATGCAGTGTGCTGGGATCAATGTAAGCTGAGCTGTCTTTAAAAAAAACAGACTGGAGTTGCTTGCTCTCCACTTCAGTGCCATTGAGTCTTGATGGTGCAGAAGTGATTGCCCCCGATCTCCTGGTTTTTTACTTGTGTATGGTGGCAGTTAACCAGAAAGGTTGGTAAAAGGGTTATTCTTGCTCTGCTTGTAGATAAGGTGTGGCTGAATCCTGGAATCTGTGGAGTTCCTGTTAGCTGCTGTTGGCTGTATCGTGTTGAGGGCATGTCTTGGGTGTAATATTTCCTGATAAAAGGCAATTAGGAAGTGACTGAAAAGTAATACAGTTGTGTGAGTTGGAATACTGGAATGAAAAAACTGGATCCTCTAGAAGTCCCAAAGCCAGAGTCACCAAGACGTCCTCAGAGGAGCACCCTCCACAGCTACAAGATCTGCTCGCCAAAGATCTCCAGAGAAACACGATCCCCTCTGCTGCCGATGGAGGCCTGCAATGTTCAGACCTCGGTGCCTTGAACTGAGGTAAATAGTGCTGGTTCATGTTATCTGGAGCTGAGGAGAAGAGCAGGAGATCATGGTATCTGAAACTCCACAGGGTCAGCCAGGACCTGGTTTTATTGTGCTGTGAAGTCTTGCATATTTCAGATTTTTCAGGAGCACCTTCTGTCAGCATCAGAGCTGACATGACGGCTTGTAGTGGAGGTAAAAGAGGAAATGAAGGACAGCTGAGGGATGTCACAAAGCAGCGACCTGCTCCATGCTGCAGAGGCTTCACCCGTTCCCCTGGCAGTGCCCACTGTCTGGTACCTTTACAAAGTCCAGTGGTTTTACAGAAGCCTTTGCAGTACAGTGATTGCTGGGGTTTTGCAGGTCATGTGGAGAAACACAGCTTGGAACCATGGTTTATTGGACATGGGGAAAGAAGATAGCAGGCTGCCTGATAATCCTAGGGAAAGCCATTGGTGTCTGGGTAAAGCTTGGCTTCCCCCTTGCAAGGGGAAGAAAAGCAGCTTAGGAAGCCATTGTCCCTTTGGCTTGCACTCTGCCTCGTGTTCCCTGGGCCTGAGCTGAAAGGAGACCTCTTGGTAATGGTGCTGCAGCACTTGCTGCTCCTTGGAAGGATGGGAACAGTGGGAAGTGCAGTATCTGTGTGTAGGAATTAAAGCTGAGGGCAGCTTCTGCAGATGCTGACGTGATGTTCCTGTTGGCTGCCTTGTTGCAGTGCAGGCTTCATTGCATGCCTGTCCCTAACTTGGGAGTCCCTGAGAGGTGACATTCAGTAGTTAAAACAGAAGTGGTACCGTGGGGCACCAAGGACCTGGAATGGAAGTTCCCTGCCCACAGAAGCCCATTGGGCCCCACAGCCCTCACAGCCAGCAGGTCCCAAAGTGCAGCCACACAAATGCTGCTCTGGGAAACATGAGGTCACCACATTTGTCTGAAGGGACCAAGGACTAAAATTTGACTGTCGTGTGACCTCCTGGCCACTGTGCCCTGCCAGAAGCCAGGAGGGAGTGGGTGTGCTCTGCCTGGAGCACACGTGGGGAGTTGTCTGCCTGGGATAGAATGGGTCATTGTTTACAAGATCAGGACCAAGCACCCTCAGTGGCTCAGGTCCCCTCCTCAGCAAAGAGAAGAAACACGAGCCTGTCAGGGCAGGTGCAGAGCACGGCAGCTCTGCCAAAGCCTCTCTCCTGGAGCGTCGCAGGGACAGCAAGAGTTGCTGCTGTTTCCCTGAGAAGAAGCACTTGGATTTTCCCTGGCATGTCGGCCTCTGCTGATCTGCTCCTGCAGTCTGCACATGGACGTTGCTGTGCTGGGGGCAGAGAAGGGTGGTGTGTGCAAAGCTGGCTCAGTTCCCTCCATGCTGCAGCAGGCCTCTGACTCCATGAACTGCTTACAGGAAAGAATAAAGACTCTGGATGTATAAGAGTGTCGACCAAGGTTCCTCTGTAATAAAACATGCTGCAGAAATGAGCCTCTTCATCCCAGGTGGCTGCACTCTGTGAGACCCATGTGTTGCTGCTGGGCTGCAGGCCCACGGAGGGCAGTTCTGAACAGGAATTGGTCTCGTGTGAAATGCGACTCGGCTGCCCCGTCTCCAGGCCGGGTCTCTCTGACAGCAGCGGCCGTTCGGGAACGGGCAAAAGGTGAGATCCCTTCTCACCAAGAATGATCAGGGACCAAACCTGGGTGCCACTGCGGGGTCACACAGGGACATTGTGGGAGCGGGCAGGGCCCTACAGGGACATAGGGCTGGGGATGGGAGGGACTGTTTCACTCTGCCAATGTTTGGCCTCGTCACAGGCAGGGGGGCCACGGGCAGCGAGCAAGAAGGAGCCGCGGGTGTGGCACCTCAGCCATGGCAGCGGCCCTCGCTCAGCAGCGGGGTGCAGGCCCGGCTCTGCCCGGCGTTTAAGCTGCAGCAAGAGCCAGGCAGACATCAGCACCGCTTTAACTCAGAAGGCGCCACTGAGGGGCTCGCGGCAGCGGCTGTAGCTCGGCAGAGCGCGCTGTAGGGCTGCTCTAGGGGCGCTTTCCACAATTCCGGCTTGGCTTTGGCAGGATACGCTGTAGGGGTGCTCCAAGGGCGCTCATGGGGCGGCACTGAGTTCAGCCGAAACGAGCCGAATCTACCTGAAAACAAAGCTTACGGGTCAGTGATGGTTTGTTAAAGTTGAGGAATACAGTAAAGAGAGGGACATGAGAGAAGCAGGGAAAAGCGGATTTACTGGAGGGTAAAGAGCAGCCAAAGCAGTTTTGGGAGATGAAGTTCATCGGGCTGAAACAGCACAGGGAAGGCAAGAGGAAAACAGAAGCAGGAAGATAAACAGGGAAAATGCTTTGATCTAAAAGCCCATCACACGCGCTCGTTAATGGTCACGAGAGCAGGAGGCTGGGTTCGGCTGCGCTCAGTTCGCTTCGGCCGAGCTCGGCTCGGTTCGGCTGAACTCGGAGCCGCTCGCTGCGTTCGGCTGAGTTCGGCTCCCTAAGGGCAGCGTGGGCTGGGCCGAGGCGCAGCGTGGGAAAGCGGGGCTGCCTCACGTTAAACACACAAAGCTCGGTGTTTTCCTGCTGCCACATCCCACGGGCAGCCCAGCCATCGCATGGACACGAATGGGAATGCAGGATCGGGCAGGAGCTCATCAGGCAGTGACTGCATTCGAGCTAATTAATGGTCATGAGAGCAGGATGCTGCGTTCGGCCGAGCTCCTCGGTCAGCAGCGGACTCGGAATCTCGTACAGAGACCCGAATGGTGAAGCCGGGACGCCCGCACAGATGTCGGGGGCTCCGGGGCGGGGCCGGGGCTTGCGCGGGGCTACAGAAGCGTCAGCGGCGGAAGCAGCCTATTTTTATCTGTTCCGCGCTCTGCTCGGAGGGTGCGGTAGCGCTAAGCCGGAGCAGGTGAGGGGTGGCGGGACTGGGAGCTTTGCCGGGGCTGGGAAACTTGGCGGGGACCGGGAGTTTTATCTCAGCTGGGCGCCAGGAGCCTCGCCGGGACCGGGAGCCGGGAGCCTTGGCGGGGGCCGGGGCCGGGGTTGGGGCTGGGGGAGCCAACGGCCCGAGCCTCCCCAGGCCGGTGAAATGAAGCATGTCCTAGCAAATAACACGGTTTTGTTGGCATAGGACCAGGAAATGTCTCTCCAGAAGTTTCCTGCAGTGAAGGGCATGATTTAGGTGGTGAGCTTTTCAGGAGAAAATTTAAAAACTTTTTAAAAGTGTTAACAAAGGAGTGTTAAAAAACGAGTTAAGACATGAAAAGTGTCTTAAAGCAGGGCTGTTTACAACTCTTAGCAAATGAGATGCTTGATTTGTGGCTAGTGTAAAAATAATCTTTTTTTTAGAAGAGCTCCTTGCTAATCATCTTCTTTAGATAGAGCAGTACCGTTGAAACTTCTCTTAATATGTCATTATAATGGCTGAAGTAAAGTCTGAAATCAACATGCAATCCAATCAGGGTATTAAAGTCTAGCTAAATGTCTTACTACCTTTCATAGTCTTTCCTTAAACCTTTCCAAGCGCAATAAACACAAAAAAATCTGAAATATAGGCTCTGTGCCGATATATTCTAAGTAGAATAGCCACTTGGTGTAGGCAGCACTGCAGAGCTTTGCCTTATCATAGTCACCAGCAGACAAGGACAGGTGCAGTTTTATAAAGCCTTTATTTTTTTTTTTAAGTGACAGAATTGAAAAGCACGTAGTGTGACAGAACACAGAAGAGTCATGAAATACCCATTCAGTACCAAAGGAAAAAGGGTAAAGGGTGGGAGAAGTTATACAGAAAGTCTTTTCTTCATGTTCTTCCCACTGGCAACCTAGATTGGAGAGACAAAACGGAGTATTTTGTAAAATGTCAGCATACTAGTAAGTGCTTCAATTTTTTGAGCCCTGTGCAGTGGCATATGCTAAAACAATTAGAGGAAGCACAGGTGGTGGTTAAAGGGATGCTGGATGCTTTTTGGGAATAAAGAAGTTAAGTGGATGGAAGGGTGTGTGGGAATGGGCAGACAGATTGACAGACAAAGGTATTTGTGAATTACTGCTGTTACCTACCTTAGGTTAAGCACCAATTCCTAGTGTGGCTCTGCTCTGGACTATTAGGGCAGCACCCTAGGAAAAGGAACACAAACAGTTGTGAGACAGAAACCAAGGAGAAAAGTAGGTTGTGCTCGAGAAAGAACTGTTGGAAACTTAAACTTGTGCCTGATTATGGTTCAGAGGGTAATTCTAATGGTACTTCCTGAGCCTAGAACCCATGTGCCCCTGGATGTTGCGTATCTTCCAATTTTGCCAAAGCAGAAAAGAAACTTTTGGAACTGATTAGAGACAAAATAATTCTTTCCTAAGTCTTCCCAGTATATCTAACTATGTAATACTTTGGATGTAAATAAAGAATTCAATTAATAGGCAGTTTAAGGTGCTAATAATAGTTCTGTGCCCTACATTAAAATAAGGTTGCTACTGCAAACTGTCATTTATACGTTCTGGCAATGCAATACGGCTCCAGATAAACTTTTTCTGTGACATGATCAGCCGAACTCCCAATATATCTGTATTTGTTAGACAGTTCTGAGAACTGATCCCAATGCAATTTTTACTGGTAATCCCAGAGTTTTGTAAGGATCTGCAGCAGAAAAGGAAGTTTATGTATGCTAAAGTTAAATTTTACACATGGATGTTTTTCAGCTGTGGCTTGTAAATATTTAGTTCTTCTGACAAGACCTAGGAGAACTTCATCTAATCTTGCATTTAGATGTGCTTTGAGTACGTGGTTTGACCTTTCCATGTGAAATTGTTCAGTGACTGTAATCTGTGCAACCACACCTTAAGCTCTGGCCAATAAGGGCACATGGACAAGTGGCCACAGCAGTTTGCAGAACAGCTTTCTGTCTAGTTTCCAGGTTCCTGTATATGTGGTTTGGGTGGTGTTTATTGTTTGGGGGTTTTTTGTGGTTTTTTTAAAATTTGTTTTGGTGTTTGTTTGTTTGTTTGGTGGGGAGGGTTTGTGTGTGGATGCATGTGTGGTTGTTTTGTTTTGTTTTAAAAAATGAGATAGAAAGTACCTCTTCCCCAAAGCACGAGTCAACATCTGACTCCTTGCAGCACTTTTCCATCATGGTATTGAAACCCCCTGTAATCGTCTTTAGTTGTTCTTCTGTCATCTGGGGCTTGCGTTTGATGAGGTTGATGAGCAATCTGAAAATGAAGCCACAAGACACAATTAATTTTGCCTGCTGTAGTCAGATTCCTTCCCCATTTTACAAGACACCCATTCCCCCCAGGCACAACTCATTTATGAGGGGGTTTTTGTCATGCCTAGATGAGCCTGTGCCTCTTTGTGACTCCAAACACCCAGTCTAACACAACCATCTCTTTGGTTTGTGTTAACTCAGGTACAGGTGGGGAAAACTTAGGGATATGATCTGTATGTTGTCTTAATTAAGTACATATCAAGATTTGCACTGGCAGTGGGCCTACATGAAACTGGTCAGTTAAGAGAGTGATTTTAAGTGAAGAAAAAAATTCTATTTTGCCTCTTCCAACCTACATGATGCTATAGGCTGACCAGGTCAGTGCAAACACATAGTTCCATCTGGTTTTCTCTGTCACTAGTGAAGCCTCAGTCAGATGACAAAACAGGGTGTAGCTTCTTTCTGCACTCCCCAAAGTGCTACGCTTCAAAAGCTTCCCTACAAGGTAATTCTTGGAGCTTACTTCAGCTGCTGCACTTCGCGCTCAGCCGGAGGAGAAGTGCACATGTCCTTATCAAAATTGAACATCATGGGGTCAAATGGTGGAGGCACATATTTGGTGTCTACGCCCATGGCAGTGAAACATGGTCTCCTGTAGGAGTAGAGTTCATTGCAGCACTGTGAAACCTGGTCGTTTATAGGGGTGCTCTCCTGTCTCTTGCACATATCTTCAATGACGATGCTCAGCTGAAAAGAAAAGGGTAAAGGTGAGTTACATCTCCC
Organism: Pycnonotus jocosus; assembly: GCA_013400435.1. Classification (NCBI taxonomy): domain Eukaryota; kingdom Metazoa; phylum Chordata; class Aves; order Passeriformes; family Pycnonotidae; genus Pycnonotus; species Pycnonotus jocosus. The sequence goes on from VWYP01033500.1 coordinate 126,648, forward strand.
CAAAATCACAGCAGCTAAGGTGGTGTTTGTATCACAATAGCAGAGCTGGAAGTGGAAGCTGTTGAATGCAACACCAGCTGGGAATTGGCATGTGTTTAAAATTTAAAATATATAGGTATTCCTGGATTAGGGCATTTCTTCATCTGCAAACAGTCTGGGCATTGGGCTACACTCAGTAGGTGTGAGGGGTTTAGGACACTATTACCTCTTGCAGATGCAACCTGCCAGCAGTCTCAATCATGGACCTCAGTCTGGGCAACCTGGTCCAGAGGAAGGTGTCCCTGCTCATGGCAGGCTGTTGGAACTGGATGATCTTTAAGGTTCCTTCCAACCCAGGCCTTTCTATGGTTCTATAGAATTGATTCCCAATTCTATGATTCTATGAACTTACTTTTGCTTTCTAAGGGAAAGCAAAGTTTAACTAAAATTCTCACAAGCTACCATCAGATAGCAATTTAGACTCTCACATCCATTAAAAAATGAACAGACTTGGAATTCTGTTAGGTAGGTGCTTAGCATGGTGTTTATGAAAGATCAATGTGCTTGCTATCTCACCACGATTCATTATTTTTGCGAGCAGGAAAAGTCTCCAAGAGAAGAAGGGAAAAGAATAAATCCATGTACTCACATAGTGCTCAGAACAAGACATGCGTTTCTCCTCAGGAAGACTGCAGCACTTCTTGCCAATGGCTGTCATTTTCTTCCCAATTTCAAGCATGGTGTCAGCTGATACCTGAGGCATTTTCTTAGTGTAGCGCACCAGGAGTCTGACAAAGTCAAATCAAAATGACTGTTAGTACAGCATTCTTCAAATATGAGCACATCTAGCCCACTGAAGAGGAAATAGAAATGAAGACCAAATCAATCTGCCCAAAGCAGCCAGTGTAATTCATTACATTCCAGAGTATTTATCAGGAACTGCTCACCCTTTAAGGAACTCTGCCTCGCCGTGGGTGTTGAACAGCTCACAGTTTGTCTTCACAACATCCTCAGTTTCCTTGATATGCTTGTTCAGTTCCTCTTGCTGCAAACAAATACAAATGTATTAGTAATATTAGAGCAGGACTTGATGTAACAGTCATACAAATGTAACTTCTTACCTCTTCTAAACCTTATCTACAAAATACTCATTTTGCAAGATCGATCACTTCCATATAGCCAGGATGGTGTAGGGAGGATTTGATTCCCTAGTGGATCTTAAATGCTAACAGATTTCCTTGAAAAAGGCAGCCACATTTTAAAATTTTAATTTAATTACCTGTTGGACTTATTTTCTAAGCAGTGAGGGTTTATGTTTATTTGTCTAAATCAAGTAAATAGTTAAAATTATTATCAACCACAAGGGGAACATCTCTTGGCCAAAGCTTTCAGGAACTCAACTTATGCTATGTCTTGTGTGTGACTGAGTTGCAGATCAGACCTAAGTTGAGGTGTCTCTTTGTGCTGGTCCTGCACATTCCTGTCACAATCCATGAGCAGCCATACTCGGTGTAGGCAGTGGAGCTCAGAGAATAGTTGAGGTGATTATTGTCAGCCTCAGGACGAGCAGAATCACATTTGAGATACAGAGGTATCAGACAGTTAGCTGAGTGAGACTAGTCTGAAATACTGTAATGTGACAAATGAAATTACTGTGATCTGAGATAACCCTGTATCCCTGCCATGGGCCGTGGACTGCTTCATCTCCCTCCAGGACATTAACTTCCCCTGGAATTAGTCTCTCCAAACGCTTTCTGTCTGCTCTTCTGTAGGAGCTTCTCAACAGAATTCTCTCATGACAGGTACCAACCAAGCATTCTAGTCATCTGCAAACAAAGCTTTGCACCTACAGCATTTGCGTAGCACTCAGCAGGGTTGTCCATCTTGCAGCACTTATTCAGGAGTGTTTCATATCCCTTGGTAACCCTCATAACCAGCTCTGTGGAGTACTCGGGGTGTCTTCGTGCATATTCGTAGACAAACCTGAAAGGCACAGGAGCAGACAGAGCCCCTGAATAACGTGCTGCTTTCATCAAGCACAGTGCAGTAATAACAAGGATATTTCCTCAGGTGGACAATGAGCTTGGAGTGCTGTTGGCAGTACTTACTCTGACAGGAATGCGTCGTGGTTTGGCTCATAGCTTTTACACACTTCCTTATTGTCAATGTATTTTTCAACTAGTGAAGGAAGATTGTCAGGTTTGTCATCAAAATCTGCCTCCATGATGCACTTGGTCTGTTCCACAGCTGGCAGCTCGCAGCAGGGCTTGATTTTACTTGAGAGAACATCTTGCTTAGAGCACATAGAGGTCATGAGCTCTGACTGTAAAATTAATACATAGTATCAGACAAGCTATGAAATAATAATTTAAAAACAGTTTAATTAATATGATCTCTCTGCTTTGGACTCTTCCCTTTTCACTCAGGTCACGTATTCACTTAGCTCTTTCCTAAAAAAATGCTGTCTTCACACAAAGAGAAGTAACTGAGGCATGAGCATGCCCTGTGTTTGCTGAACATCGTGCACAGGGTCAGTGGTTCCCTCCCTGATCCTAGACACTCTGAGAGCAGAAACCCTGGAAAGCCAGGGCACATCATGGAGTGCTCTGTCACAAGGATGCCTGATGAGTCTTGTCAGTCCTGACAAGAAGCCCAGCTCTGACAGAGGACAGAATGTGATATAACCCCAGAGCACTGGAACAAGCTCGTTCAATGGGTGTGTCCAAGTTTCAGTCAGCCAGGCAATATTCAAATCATCTCACTTTTGCAGAGGTTTGTTAATCTGTTCCCTAGCATTCATTGGTACTACAGGAAAGCTGGATTAATAGCGGTACACTTGACAGGAGAGGAGAAAAAATTCCAGTCTTTTTGCTTCTGCTTTCTTTTCCTTTATTTATGATTGCATTGAAGTGAATAAATACCATCAAACCACCTCCCTGATAAATGTTCTGATTTTGGCCAAACACTGGATAGACTGCAAGCAATGGCTTCTTGTCCTCATGATCAGACAGGGCTAGGTCTGGAGCTGGGCTGAAACCTACTTCCATTAAGAGTCAGCTTTGCTGATCCTGAGCTTTTCAGTGCTTGAGGAACCTTCCAGCAGTGCTGAGTACAAGTTTAATTTCCCTGGACTGTGTGAACACATAGCTGCACAAATTACTATCTTTCTAAACATTTTTCAAATATGTAAACATTATTTTAAAATAGTGAGCTCACCCAGTCATCCACGCATTCTACCATGTCCCCATCACAGCACTCTTTGTAGACATCCTGTATGTCATGGACCAGCTTAACAAGTTCTGCAAATGGAGCTTTGGGGTATTTCTGGCTCATACGAGTAAGTTTGCTGGGTAGAAAAGGAGAGAGAAGGGGACACTTGTTTTAAAGCACTGTAGGGAACAGAAAGTCACCTTGCAAGTCACTAACACATGACGGGGTAGGTCAGGATTGTTTCAAGTAAATACTCATTCTTCTCATCTAATTTCTGGTGGCTATAAAAAAAGGGTATCAACATGTGCACCAGTAAAGCCAGAAAGGAACAAGTCTGTGGTTCTCCTGTTCTGCCTGAACTGTAGGAATCACACCCTTGTATTCCCCATCTCTCTTGAGCGACTGGAAAGCGCTCCAGATTACTTGGCACAGATAGATATAGCCCTGATCATTATACCTTTAAATGAAAGCTGACTATGTCTATAAGATAATCCTAGTCAATGTTAGTGTATCAGACTGGCCACAGAATGAAAGCACCTCTCTGTGCCCAGACAGGCGATTCACTTACTAGTTGTAAAAGCTTTTCTTTATCTTACAAACAAATGTTTTAACAACTGTGATTCTGCCAAATCTGACTTTTTGATTGGCTTAAGGTTCAAACTAGCACTTTACTTTGCTGCTTAGTGATGTGTCCATCACTGAAAGCTGTAGGCACTGGAACTGGGTACAGCTTTGGCAAAAGTGTGGATTAAATACACTGTACTCTCCAGTTCTGAGTGACACTCCAACAGTTAATTCTCTTGTCTTCTGGACTGGTTCCAGAGATGGTTTAATTGTTCTGCAATTCTCACAGCTGAGCTTTTCCTAGGTCTTACTCACAGGTTGACAAGCCTACATTTTATCAAAAAAAGTGATTGGAACTTACGTTGCTTGGAAAACCCTCTCGCCATACTTCTGGAGGACTCCACATCCGTGCTTCTGCTTCACACCTATGTGCTTGGCTCTTTCCTTGATGACAGCTGCCTGTGGTAACAGGACAAACATTTTCACATTAAACTGGTTACATCCAATGGATACGATTAATCCTGGCCTGTCTCTCCAAGTTCTTCTTGCAAAGATTTGCATGAACAGGAAAATTCTGCCTATTTCTCACTCAGTTACTTAGTGTTTATCCACAGCCACAAATTTGGCGTACCTTCTCATCCAAGCAAGCACCAACATCACTCTCTGGACAACAGGTTTTAAGTGCTTTTTCATACTCAACAGCCAAACCCAGGATCGCTGGGGCATGCAGGAAGGGGTTTCTTCTTGCAACAGCGTAGACGAAACTAGAAGGAAAAGGAAAGCCTTAAGTTCCATGTTCCAGTTACAACAGCAAATGGCCTTAAACCTCCTGCAGCTTCTCTAACTTTTTTCCTAGTTTACAAATCTTGTTTAGTTATCTCCCTTAGAGACATAATACCTGCCGATGGGAAATGCTTGGCTAAATCTCACTCTTCCCAATGCAGGACTCAGAAACTGTGAGTGAAGGCTGAACTCCCGATCTTGTCAGCCATTTGGTTTGACATACATCTGCTTTTTTAAAATGTGTTGTCAAATATTTGAAAATTCTGATTTTCGGTGTGAAAAATTTATCTACGGTCCTTTCACCGAGATTTTATTGCCAATTTTTATTATTTTCACTGTTGTCTTTCTTCATCCTTGCAATTACACCAAGAGTAGTGGGAAGCTGGAGCAAGTAAGTTATTAAATCAGTATTGGAAACACTCTGAGTTTTCAGCAGGTTTGGAGAAGAAAGGTCATCCAGGATTTATCAAATGTGATCCTTAACCTCTGTTTGGAATGCAAAAACCTGCTCTCATGTGAAATGAGGAAATGTGATCAGGATAAAAGAGCAGAAGTGGCCGTTTTCCTTACTGTCCCAGGAGTTTTGTCCGTTCATCCTGGTACTCCTTGCATATCACATCAGCAGCTGGTCTCTGGTATGGTGGAATGAAGTCTGGCTGGTGAACTCTGAAGGACAGGAAGCAGTGGTTCCGTTCAGGATCAGCTTTACCACAGCAGTCAGCCATGTCACCGTAGGAGTCACGGAGGCCCTCGACTTGACAGATTTCATCCAGGAAAACAGAGGGCTGCAAAGGGAGATGCAGAGGGTCAGAACTAGTGTTTATATATAGAAAGTGGATTGTATTGTCTATTTATATGCAAAAGAAAAGCCTGGCTGAATAGTAAATACATTTTTACTGAATAAGATTTAGGCCATAAATCAAAATAATCTACTGTTTTTCACATAATTTTATAAGGTTTTATTTTATGTAGTCTGATATTAAAACGGTTCCAATGCTTGACTGAAAAAAGTTAATTATAATTTAAAATACTCTGTGCAAGACAGTGATCTCATTTTACTTACAATCTGACTAAACTGAATTTTCAAATTAATTGAAGCAGGATTTGATGGAAACCTTTAAGAAGAACTAATGTCTAGCTGAAACTGTTAGATGTCCAGGGATCCTGCAAACTTCTTTTGTTACCTGATTTTAGAGTAATTTTTCTAAACCTTCATAAACTAAGTGCCTTAAATTAGCACTAGTCACCCCAGTCCTTTTCAAGTCACCCCAGTGTGAAAATCCACACACTTGGGTCACTTTAATACCTAGAATTAGGCCTGTACTTCACAACTGGGGTTTTGTACAAAATGCTAACATTTATTTTCAGGCAACGCTAAGCTGAATGTGCCAAAGGATGGTATTTGGTCTCCAACATATGGCTCCATGGATCATTTAGGCACTTCTTAAAGGCAGAGCTTTAGAACCTGACAAAACTAAAATCTGAGCATTGGCCTGTGACAACAGCCACACCTGAAAGGTTCAGGTTTAAGTCCTCAAGGAGAGTGATCCTGGCAGCTGCATAAAACAAGGAGAAATACAGTATTGAAGAATTCACTGCCTACCAGTGATTTTGTACACTCAGGAGCATCCTCATTGGCCACACACTTATGTGCCAAATCAACAACATCCTTCACCAGCTTAGCCAGTCCATCGTAGGAACACTTCTGCAGGTACTGGGCAAGTGTGATCAATGAACTGAAACACAAAGCACAGTTTGGAATATAAAAATGAGAAACATCAGTCAGTATTTTCAAGGGTGCCTCTGAATTAAACTTGTTTGTTCAAATGACATGCACAAAGGTTAACCACAATACCATGCAGAGCATAGTACCAGATCTCATTTGTCTTGTTCTCACCTCCTTTCTGAACATGTTTTTAACCTTCCCAATAACTTTTTTACATTCCCAGTAAAAGAAGTCTTGAATAATAAACTAGAAACAAACTAGAAAAGACTGTGATTGGAGTTTTCTGCCACTTTTACCAGCCAACTCAGAAATGCCATGACCTAAGCTGGATTTGGCCACTGTTACAAATTATGATGTTCAGGCTGCCTTCTCTCAGTAGTTATGTGTCTGTCAGGGCCCTCTGTCTTTCCCAAAACCAGTTTCAAATGAAAGTCACTGAGTTGTCTCAGAAAACCTGTCACAAGTTTGTTTTTTGAGGTTGGGGGTTTGTTTTTGTTTTTTTCTGTCAATGTCTCAATGCGGCATAATTTCTCTTCGTTCTAAGGATATCAAACCTGTATTCCTCATGCCTATTTCATTTTCAGAGAAGGAACAGAGGCTTTTTCACAAGGTTTGCAAGGAGTTCTTTTCCCAGAGAGCAAGAAAGTCATTGTGACATTTGCAGGTCTTAAAATATTTCTAGGTTTTGCAGTAAGAGTAAGGGCTAATTCAGTGTTTCAGTGAGACATACACACTCCTTGTGAGCTCATACGGTGTGTCTTACTTTTCCTTTTTGGTACAGTATCAATAGAGACAAAAAAAATTCAGAAGATGGAAGCTGAACATCCACTTACACTGCTTTAAATGTCTCTTCCTTCAAGTCATTGTAGCGATGGGCAATCGGACTCTTGTGGTCTAGGATGAAAAACAGAGAGAGCCGTGATGCTCACTGTCACACTGGCTGTGCTGGAAAACACATTCTAGGCACCAAGGGCCAGATTTTCACAAGTGTTCAGCATTCACATGACTTTGATACTTAAGAGCTTAAGAACTTGAACTTGTTCATTTGTCTACAGATACCTAACTCTTAGGTTTGCTTGTCTTTCTGAGGGAGCCCATGCATGTGATTTTTATGATTCTAATAAAATATTTACCTCTGCAAGCAGCTACTTAATTCAGATAATCAAAATGACTGTTGGGACTTATTATTCAGGGTTAGCAAATGTGTCCTTTGTGTAACCACCACCAACAAACACTGCAAATAAAGCAATGTGGCTGAAGTTTGATTAAAGCAAAGATTCTTCTTCTGAACACTAAGTTATTAACTTGTCAAAAGACAGAACCTCCGAAAGCAAAGTGCACCTGCTTTTTCCATGCTGGAAAGGAGCAGATCCTGCGTCACTGACATCTGTTCATGCACCACACAGATGTTGCAGAGGGATGGCACCACACTTACCTAGTTAAGTTGTCCTGAGTGTCCTACCCATCTCCCCACTGTCTCTTAATTCAGTTTCTTTTCAAGTCAATCGTATTTTTCTGTTCAATATGGTTCAGGCTCCCAAGAATTGTTTTTGAAACTGTATTAAAGACATTAAATTGATAGAACAAAGACTTCCAAGAGAACTAATTAGTCCGTCCTTACCTGCATCTCGTGCAGTTCTTTGCAGATTCCTGGAAGTGGCAGAACTCAGGAGAAAAACAAATGAAATTAATGTTAACCACTTCATGGTTTCAGATTATGATGTGAGCAAAAATTGCTCAAAAATGCTAGGAAGATTGAAGGAAGAGCATTTGCTTATATACCCTTCACTATCCATGCTTGTAAAATATTAACCCTTGAGCTGGCATTTGTAGATTTCCATTTGGCCTGAAGAAGATTACAAAACTTCAGCTGCCCTTGCCAAAAATTAATTTGATATTAGTTATTTATTCTGTGTTGTCACTCTGGGCCTTTTCGTCCTGAAGAGGTTGAACCTCCCAGCACCCAAAGAAGATAAAGTTTTGCGTAAATTTCCTTATCAAATGACAAACAAGGAGTTCAAGGCATCGACAAAAAAGTCATCAGTGCTAATCCTATAGCTTTTTTTTTTTTTTTTTTTTTTTTTTGCTTTGCTAGTATTTGTTCAAAAGCAAAGCATGTTGGTATTGTATAGCAACAACTCACCCAGAGAGGACTCAGTCCACTTGAAATTAGAGAATTTTAATTTTAAATCATTTTATTAAGATGGCTAATCTAGACATCTGTGGCTGATTTGAGCACTTGAATTTGGTAGGTCCTGCTCTGGTTTTCTGTGGGTACTGCTGTTCACCAATTTGCAGAAGGCAGAGAGACACATGGGTAAAAATGTGCAAGAGCTGTCATTTCAGAATTTTTGCAATTTCTCATTTGTACTGACATCCTCCCAAGAATAATCTCTTAATTAAACATTGCTCTCCTCTCTGAAAAATTTCCCATTTCCCAGTAACTTAGGAGATCAGACATAGGAAGAAATGTGCAGTTTGCACAGAGCCCCAGGACATGGAATAAAATCAAAATTACTTTTCTAGGACACCCAGTGAGATGCTTAAAAAAATCCTGAACAAGTACAAGGTTGGATCCTTGCTGAGTGCAAAGTGATGGAGCTTCCCAGTGGGAGATACTAGGATTTATTTTAATGAATTTATAACCCCAGTGTGTGGATATAAACTCACACAACTGGAGGTTGTGTGCTGCCTTGCACAACTCTTTGCTTTGTGAGCACTCACATTGCAGAGCTGAGCACATGGTCTCCAAACACTTCCTTAGTCTTTAAGGTTCCCTTTTCTACTCTGTTTTTCTTCCTCAGCTGGGCAGTTTTGCCATAACTCCTTATTATTCCTAATGGGAATAGTAAGAACAATTCAATGATCAGTTTTCTGGAAATTTAACTAAGTAAGTACATGCATAATACATCCTTTTGTTTCGGAGTGTGAACTTTTAATGACATTTGAAATAAAGCAAATGACATATCTAAGCTCAAAATATTTGCAGGCAGTTTTCATTCAGGAAAATACCAAGGCAAAGCATCTTGCATTCCAGAAAGGCCATTCTGTACTCCAGGAATAACCACATAAAACTGAGATGAGTACACAGAATAGTTTGATACAATGAAATTTCTACAGGCTACTGCTGTTGCAAAAAAATTTTGCATTTTCCTGAGTCTGCTCTTGATATTTTTGTAGGTAAAAGACAGCATTCTGTTAGTGATTTAAATGAACAAGGCTCTATTTTGGGAATTAAAAGGTTATTTGGATAACTCTTCCATGAAGGATGGTGCAGAAAAGCCAGGTTGGCAGAAAAGTATAGTGTTAGAAATGTCATAATGCTAGACACTGAGATTGTTTTCAGGTGGTTGTAGCAAAATCCCACATTTCTTGAGGATGATGGGAATTGATGAACAATCTACCTTTCAGACCTGTGCTGCTTTAGCCTAACAAAATGTGAGGAAAGAGCTTGTTAATTCAGTCTGTAATTATTTTACTGACCATATCTCTCTGGGTGGGAGAAGATGGGTCAGAGAAGACCCATCTTTCAAATCTTAAGAGAGCATTCAGTGGGACAGAAACACACGTTTAGGTATTTTTTGGATAACTGTAAGGTGGTAAAAAACTGTGGTACTGGTGAATGATGTCTTAGAACAGCTCCTGTCTTAGACTGTACCAAAGAAGTCTCCAGAAAACTACAACTAAGGGCTAGGAGGGCAAAGCTGAAATTCAGCACAACGAGTGCAATGTTGCATCTTGAAAGTTCTCTGGAATTTTCCCTTGCGGCATTGTGCAGTGTTAGCAAGAACACTCCTGGGTCCCCTGGAGTTAATATGTAAGTTTGCAATACAGGGTCCATGTTTATTTCTAGATATCTTCTGTTGTCTGTCCTGTACTTCATGCCAATGGTTCATATAACTGCTGAGACCTGAACTCCAATGCTCATGTTTGTTTAACAATATTAAATATTATACTGAGTTTCTAGTTGCTCAGTGCTTTCATACTGCGCTGAGTTCACTCCAGCGAAGTTGTCCTGATATTAGAAAAAGACATTTATCGATGGCATTTTAGGATGATCCATTATCACAGTCATTTATGTCTAAAGTTACAGGTGATAACTAGTTTTATTCCAGGTGTGGAGAACCAAAGGACAATAATGCCAAGATTAATTGACCTAGAAATAAAAAGGATGCATAATTTTAAAATACTTCATCATACCAGCCTGTGCAAAGTGGAAGAAGAGTAGAAACAAAGTGGACCGAGATGTACTAACATGGCCTGAGGCTCTTGAGAAACAAAGGTGATGTATCATAAGAACAACTGCCAGAGCCCTTTTGGGAAGTAAGTACTTTTCAAAGAAATCGCTCAAAACCCAAAGAATGTCAAGAAACCCTTTACTTTTGTGGCCCTCAATTTTATTTATTGTTGTTTCTTCCTTTTTTCAAGACCTATAGTTCTGTTTGTGGGACTGGACCATGAGACACACCAAACCTAGAGACAGACATTCCTATGCTAGTAGCTGCAGTGAGTAGCTATTTTTTAATAACTGTAATGATCAGTATAATTCTAAATAAATGTCTATAGCTCTAGATGTCTGTAGCTCTGGACACATGGACAGGTATCAGGTATTACTTTTTTTTCCTGCTCTGGTGGATGATGTTTGCCATTCTTATCACTGATGTTTGGCTCCTGTGCAGACCAAGTCAAACCTCTCAGATAACTGGCTTTTGTTTGAGCAGAGATGGGCTCACTGATATAAAACAAGCAAACATAAAGACAGAAGGGGTTGATCACTGTGGTAGAACAGGCAGACACCTGCCCAGGTGTAGCTAACAGCATTCCATGTCAGGTGTATTTCCTGGGCATATCATCAATGAGTTCTGATACTCAACTGTTCATCTTTGGGCATCAGCCACTCACCTGCAGTGTTTGTGAATTCTTGTAAGGATTTTTGAATTGACAAGAATGACTGTTCTCACTGATCCTGTATATTTGATCCCTAGGGCATTCTTCCATCCCTACCCCTTTGTCTCACTAGTCCACAATGTAGTGATATAGCTGTTTTCCTTATTAATTACCATTTGCCAACATCATTCTTTGGCAGCAGGTACAAGAACAGCTTTGCTTTGCCGATTAAGCATTCAAATGCTTGAATATATCCAAATATACAGCCTCTAGTGCTTTTTTAAGGGTATCAGTTCTGAAACTTCTCAGAACTTGTCTCATTTTTCATGTCCCTATGACTTTTTTCTCTGCCAGCTCAAGTAGGTAATCCACAAAATAGCTGAGTATTGGCTTAATTTATTATCCATTTCTGCATTCCCTCAAAAAAAAAATCAGTGTTACATCGTGGTATGGGTGTATTTAAATTTTATATCTAAATACAAAATAGATGCGGGAAGGAAATATTGAGGTGCAGCATTGCTCTGTTCAGGAAATCCTTCTCAGGAAGATTTTTTTTTTTTTTTAGTGTTTCTTCTAATGCCTTTGATAATTGTCTCTGGAACTGAAATCATTGCAGTGATGTGATTGATGTTTAGCCCATGATGGGACTGTCAGTAGAGATCTTTCTTCCTCCTCTTACACAAGTCCTGGAGGCCTTTGGGATCCAGTGCATTCACTTGTGCCCTAGAAACTTTCTGGCACTCAATTTTCAATTTCTGTGCTGCTCTGCTATGCTATCTGATGGACTTTGTCAGGAGAGAAGAGCCATTTAATGTGGTACAGTCAAGAGCCAAAGCTGAAAGCTTTTGTTTGGCAAGAGATTGTTAATATTTCTTCCCTAAGTTTTATGTACTTCAGCTTTAGCAATCAAAGAAATACTGAAAACTTTTGAGGAACAGCAGGAAATGTTTGGAGTGTCTTTTTGTTTTGAATTTCTTTAGGCTGTTGATCCATAACCTCCAATTTTTATAAAAAATACGGCTACAAACATTTTTTGTAAGTGTAAGCAGGTGTATTTGCTAAAATCAGAAACAAGGCATGTGTAAAATGAACTAATGATTCTGGGAGCCACTGGGTTTGCTCTCAACTTGAAACACTTTAAGAGTTAAAAAAATCCTGTATGTCTAGAGGGGCTGTAGGACTTGTGGAAAATTTCTGCCATTCTGCAGCTGCCCCCCACCGTCCCCCCCACCCCAATATTTCTGCATCACCTGGCAGTGCTGACACTCGCCTTATTTTTCATTTAGTTTCATTGTAAACTTATGATTTTCCCAATCTGGCCTAAAAAAAGCCAAGCTGATAAATATTTTCTCTTTCCTGTCCGTCTCCATAGAAACAGAACCTGTGTTACTGCTGTAATTGTTCTCTTGCACTGTTTTTTCTGTTAGGGCCTTGGGGTGTTTTTTGTTGGTTTCTTTCTTGGGAAGATCCTAGTTCATCTGTTTAAGACAACTTGTAAATGTTCAAGCATTAAGGAGATAATTGGACTAATTCTTTTCTCAGCCTTTCCTCTATTCCTGAGCAAACAATTTCTTAAGATAAAGCCTTCACACCTTTGAAAAATTAAAATGTAATCATTTTAAATGAAGTCCTGGAGCAAGAATAGCATTTTCTACCTCAAATATTCCCTACTATCATTGGAGTTTCTTTAGCTGAGAGTCAGGGCCTCAGGTGGCACCTCAGCAGGTGGAGGTGACATTTTTAGGTCCTTGTTACTGGAGCAGGCAGGACAAGACATTTTAAGATTTGGCACTGACATTTATGTGCTGATGTGAAAATATAATCCACTTCTGTATATTATGCTGCAGTTATGATTTCTGAGGCTCCACAAATTAAATGGGCAGCATCCTGTCCCCACAAGTGAAATTCAAAGGCACGGTGAAAGATTTCCACATTTCTGCCTTAGCCTGTGAAGCAAAGCTCAGTTAGTCAGATCCAAGTACCTGTACTTTGCTCTTGTAAAAGTCAATTTTTTTCCAAGCAGCATTCAATCAGACCACATTTATTAGGTGAGCTCTGGCTTGTAGTTCCAGGTTCAGTACTTCCTTCAGTGTGAATCCCAATGATATTATCAGGATATAATGATCTCTTAGAAGAGAACTGGGTTTGCAGCAGCATCAACAAAACCTTGTCTTTTTCTTCAGGTTGCTGTTTTCCTTCCCATGTTCTCCCTTACCTGGATTTGTTACACTATGACATGTAATACTGGAAACCTGGGATTCCCAGAGTTAAGGAAGTGACTAAAAATAATGCAAAACTGAGGAAACATTGCTTGATTTATTTATTTGTTTTTCTTTAGAGTAGTGCTTAAAAACTCTGATTTATGGAGTGAATAATCAGGGTTTGAAATTCAATCTCTCTGAATGTGAGGGCTTTCAGAAAGACCCGATTTTTGAAGAAAGGTTCTGCAGTACATTCCCAGAATCAGAAAAATTCCATTAGAGAGCAAAGCCTGCCATTTAGCTTAGCAAAGATCTGTATAATTCTTGTGGTTCTCTTAAATAAGTTATCAAAAGGTTGATCCATACATCACAGGAACTAAAACGATCTATCAGGCAGATCTGTGGTTGTGCAAAGCCTAAATAGCTGTGATGTTTGGTTTGGTTTTTTTAAAATTTGAACACTAAACTGAAAATCCTTCATAAGTCATGCAAAGAAATATTAACAAACTCTTTGCACATGAAGCTTTTGGTGTTGTCTTTTGGATCAATTAAGCAGAGGCTACACTCGCAAGGCCATTCCTCTGTGGTGCCCTCCAACCCCATGCTGACAGTCCTTGACATTTGCTTTCTGCCCAAAGGCCTTTTCTGCTCTTACCATCAGCACTTCAATATTGCCAGTCAGGCATATCCACAGCTCTCAAAAATAATTCAGGAAATTCAATTATAACAATTAGTGTAGTAGTGCTCGTATCTGGCACCTTCAGTTTAATGTGAACTTGGGTTTCTGACTTCCCTCCTCAACTCTGAGTGCTGGAAACACAGAGTGGGTGTCTAGGCACTGGAGCTATTCCAAGTGCAAAGAGGCTTCAGGCTTCCCTTAAAACCAGTGCAGATCTAGGCAGATTCCTGGCTCCCTGGACTGGGAAATTGGAAGCTAGGCAAATTATGTGTCAAACCCAATTTCTCTCAGTTCCTACTGGCAGAGAGGACCACCTAGTGCTAGGTCAAGACGGAGGACACTGCTTGTGGTGAGCCCAGGAAGCCTGAAAATGCTGAGAGTCTGACATGAACACAAGTCTCACGGTTTCTGAGGTCCTGCTGCACTGTTGGGCACTGCAGCCTCTTTGCTGTCAGCAAGTAGGAGTTCTGGGATGGATCCTTTGGCATCCCAGAATACAAATGTTCTTGCATCACTTGGCAGAAATCTCTCAAGTACAGAGCCTGCCCTCCCTGCAGGTTTGTCAGAGCCAACATGGAAATATAACTGTGGATTTTATAACTGAAAGTTTATCAGTACTCTGTTGTTTCCAGTGAAACATTTTGGATTCAGTTAATTTACATGCTTTATTGGTGCACTTGTCAGTGCTGGGTTATTGGTTGGATTTGATGATCATAAAGGGACCTGTTTGGTCAGGCACAATTGGCCCTTAGTGAAGCTGTGGTGGTTGTCCTGGATCTCTTCTCTGTCTAAAACGTGCCTCAACACTGCTTCCATTAAGATCTGCTCCAAGGTCTTTCCCAGCACAGAGGTAAAGCTCACCAGTCTATAGTTCCATGGGTCTTCCTTTCTACCCCTCTTATAAACAGTTTCCCTTTTCCCAGTCACTGGGGACTTCACCTGACGGCTGTGACTGTTCCAAGATGATAGAGAGTGGCTTGGAGACCACATGAGCCAGTTCCCCCAGGACCTTGGGATGTGCCATTAGACACTTGCGGCTGTAGTGTTCCATGCCATTCCCACAGTCCCACTGTCATGAAACAGAAATTCCACTGACAAGGGTTTAGGTTATTTTACCTGTCCACCCACAAGAAGAAAACTTCACACTCAAGCTGGTCATAAAATTCAATCCAGAACAACATAACATCGGAATTAAAAATTATTGTGTGGAGAAGTTGAAATCAAGACTAAAAACTTCTGTTCCTAGAAGGGAAGGAACAAAAGGAACTTCTGTGTATTAGTTAGCTGATTAGTTAGTTTTCAGAGAAAAGCAAGATTATTTTGATTCTTTGTTATCAGCTAGGCAACCAATCTGCTTTGCTTCTGAAAGGAAAATCAAGTTTTCCCATCCTGCTTTTAGGATATAACTGCACTTTAGGCTGAGAAAGGACGGATTTAAAGCCAGACAAAGCAGAGACTCCTGTCTCTTGGGCACTGATATTGCTCAAGGAGCTTTTTGGCAGCTCACTAAGGTTACCAGGTCCTCTGTGCAGGATTTTGAAATAGATTCAGCATTGGCCTAATTCTGGTCAGGTCAAAGTCCATGCCAAAACTTGCCTGACTTTGGTGGAAAGCAAGCTTGATAAAAGGGAGATTGTATCTTGGATCTTTCTATGCAGATTTTTAACCCTCTCTACAGTATTTTATGGAAGTTATTTCACACCAAATCACAGAAATGTTTTTAGATTGGTTAATGGAAGAGTAGGAAATGTACCTGCAATAAAGCAGGTTTAGCTCAGGTAATATCGAGATTACTCTAAAACTGATGTTCAAGCCTCATCTACGCCTAAAAGAGAGCTTTGATGAGGAAAGCTATGGTGTGTCCTGAATGAACAGGTATCAGCATTCCATAAGAACTAGCCCAATGAAACATTTTTCCAAGCTTTCAGGTAGGAGAAATCTGCCACCTACTGTTAACAAAACTATTTGCACAAAGAGGCTGTGGACCTCAAAACTGAGAAAAATTTAATGCTCCTGTGGGCAAAGAAAGTGACAGTTGTAGACAATTGCCACAATGATATGTCTAAAAAAAACATCAGCCCTCACTGAGGTTGGATTAATAATGGAGAGAAAACTCAGCTTGTTGATTAGTAATGATGTGTGATTCATTTGGTGCTCTTATTGCAAATTATTTGTGTAATGCTTATGAGGGCACTTTCCTTGAAGGATGTTTGCATTGTCCTTATGTGAGCCTTTTTCAATTAAAGAAACGCATCACAAATATAGAACGTGAGAAGTTCCTTAAGATATGAGGTAGTGCTGATAAAGCACTCCAAAAATTCTGGACAGCTTTTCTGGCTTGTGACAGTTACTATCTAACAAAGAGATGAGCAGGATTTGGAATTAGGGTACATAAATGTTACATGTAAAGTGCTTTGCTGAATCCAAGCTTAAAACTCACTGAAATCAAGCAGCATTTAAAAGCTTTGGTGAACATGGAGAGACTGTAGTGATGTCTGAAGGTAAGCTTGGGAATTTGTATTCAAACTGAGTTCTGGAATACAATGTTAAGTATTGGAAATTAATATATTGTCTATGATTGAAAACTACACACTTGAGAAAACTGAGCTGAGGCTGTGCATCAAAATTCATGAATGAGAATAAAAGATCCAGATTTACCTTGCAAGACACTCATAGGCTCACTCACCGGACAGTTACAACTTTGACATTTGAGATATTTTCTCATTTAAAAAATATAAATGAACTCAGAGTCATCAAGAAAATAAGAGAATGACAAGTGACAAAAAGAAAATTCACCCCACCAGCACTTTTTCTCCTTATTGAAAAGGTCACTAATTCAGGAACATAAAGCTACTAAAGGCAGCTCCTAACTTTGAGCTAGCTAGCAGTAAAGTCAGTGGCATTGTAAATGCCACACACAGACAGAAATGCTTGTTTAGCCTGCTGGAAATAAATTACACACAAAAAAAATCACTTCATATTTACTGTTGAATAAAAAAATTTCAAGACATATATATTTAAGAATCAAATGCTTTAGTAAAAATTAATTTCCAAAGCATTGGAAAGAATTAAAATCAGACCTGTTTCAGCTGCAGGTGTGTTGCCGGCTTTTAGCTCCACCTGCTGAGTCCGAATGAAATAACAAAAACATTGAGCTCTCCTCTGTTTTTAAAAAAACCCCGTCCCAAGGGCCCCTAAGACAGAGCAGGAACCCACAATACGTAGCCAGTAAGTGAAACAGCACACAGTGAGCAAGTGAAGGCAGGTTCTCTTTGAAAACAGAGGCTCCACGGGACCTTGGGGTTAGGGAGTTTTAGATCATCAAAAACTTGTAGACAGTTTTTCTAGTTCTAATTCGAACTCTGTAAAAATGTTCTTCTTCCACTTTAAGTGCCTTTCTGATATATCAAAGGCATTTCTTTCACTGCCTTCACTGAATCCAAGGTCTTCCCGAGTTTTACATGGAGATTCCCACTCCCTTCCTTATCCAGAGATAAAACTACTCTGGGAGGATAAATGTTTTCAAGGCACACTCTATATGAGGATAGAAAAAACAGCCTGAGCCTTGTTCCGCATGCCAGCAGAAGGCTGCTTGCATTGAGATCGTCCAAGCTGCTCCAGGAGAAGCCATTTCAAGGACTAATTTCAGAACTAATCAATTGTTTACTTAAAAAGTGGTTACTATAGAAATTATCATTATGGATTGGCTGAACTCAGGCAAAACACAAAATGTAAGAAATGTTTAACCTTTTAGCTGACTCCTGTGCAACCCACAGCTGATGCTGCCTTAAATGTCAGGAATTAAAAAAAAAAACGAAACAAAACAAAACAAAAAACACAAAACAAAACAAGAAAACACCAGCAAAACATTAATTTGACATGTAAACTTTAATATTCACATATAGGTGATGCGGCTGATGCGGCTTTGGCTTGAGAGGTCTCATTTACATTTTTGGATTACAGATCCATTATACATGAACTACACAAAAAATTCAATTTATCTTATGATTTGCCTTGTCTTTATTTTACCTTTGACCACACTTGAAGAGAATGAGAAAGAATCCAGAATCTTGTCCAGATGCCCTTTGCCTCTATTTGCCATGGTGTTTTTCAGTCTTATACTCACCAAGGATAATCATTTTGAAAGCTTATCAAGCAAATTAGGAGCCTGAAACACACCTTTGGAATCATTTATGCCCGTTAAAATGTAAGGTTCACAGAGCACTAATGCATTTTAGGATTTCTAGTGCTTAAGCCATTTCTTAACTAAGACTCCCAAAGTACTAAATACATTACAGAACAAATGTTTTGGTTTTTTAACAGAGCACTTCCAGATCTCTTCATTGAATCAGTTGTTAAAAGGTTTTGCTTTCTGGACTTGCTTTTCCTCTCACAGTTCTCCCTGTGAGGAAATGGTCAAAGCTGGCATGATGTTTTAAGAGCAACTAATAGAAAATGCAACATCAGTATCTGAGATGGAACACAAAATGATTTGCAAGACACTTGAGTGGGATATATGTGTGTATTTCCAATGACATTCACCACGGATAAGGACAGCCAAGGGCAAAATCACCTGGCTTACTGCACCAAACAGGCAGATGTTGATACCAGAGGGGTTTTCAGACTGGAAGGGTCTGAGTGTTAACAGTAATGTAAATTTACCTTCTGCTGTAACTCTGCACTTCTCCCGGGCTAGCACTGCTCCTCTTAATGTCTGGATTGCCTTTATTTTCTTTAATCACAAGGTGACACCACTTGAGATACTCACAGGAAACTTGCTATAATGAAGAAATAGAGATAGTTTAAAAATGTAATTTAAAGCAAATGCTATGATGACATAAAATATGTTTTAAATAATTCTTTTTCATATGCAATTTACTGAGATTAAAACTGAGTGGTTTAGACAAGGCTGAAAATGTGCATCACAGAAAACTGCACTTCTCTGAATGTACAACCATTTCTGTTCTTTTCTTTCTTTCTCCCTTTGCCTTGGAAGCAGTCATTGCATACTTGCTGAACAACTTCAATTCTATTACTTCTGTTTAAAATAAGTCATGGTGGTCTAATTTTAGTTTATCTTGCCTCCCATTTCAGATGGATCTTCCATGCTATGCACCAAGGAGGTCCCATGAGCCAGTCCCTTTGGTATGTGTGTTGAAACAATACAGTCCGGGGTTCACAGTTCCCTGAATGACACGAATAAAAACATTCCAGCACATTTAGAAGCTGCAGCAATGGCAAAACTGTACATATCAAAGACAACCAAAGCATTCATCAGTGAGAATGGCAGGATTTGGGGTTTGGATTAATTTTAAAGTTAATTTGGTGGATCAGCTTGGTAGCCTTGTGGAAGTTGTAGCAGTCTTGAGTTAGGTTTTCAAGAAGTTACAAACTTTTTTCAGTCCCTGTATTAATTGCAAACAAAACTCATGCTCCCTCACTTCCTGCTTCCTGACCTTGACGATGACACTGCTTCCAGCAGCTATAAATGAAACTGAAAGCAGATCCATGAGGATCTACCACAGCAGAGGTTTCAACACATTGTTTGTCTTGTAGAACTTTTTAAGGAATTTGGCACACAGGAGATAGTTCCTGAAAGTATTTGCTGAATCCAGACCCCAAGCTTTCCCAGTACTCTATGGAGTGCTCAGTGGAAGGATCAGTAACCTGGAGGAAATTGAATAAATACAGAAGCAGAAGTGACAGATGAAAGAGATAACAAAGGATTATCATTTTTCTCAAGATTTACGAGCGTGGTGAGGCCCTGGCACAGGTTGCCCAGAGAAGCTGTGGCTGCCCCATCCCTGAAAGTGTCCAAGGCCAGGCTGGAGAGGGCTTGGAGCAACCTGGGCTAGTGAAAGGTGTCCTTGCCCATGGCAGGGGGCTGGAACTGGGTGATCTTTAATGTCTCTTCCAACCCAAACCATTCTGTGATTCTATGATTCCATGATTTCCTGCAGCTTTATGTTACCAATAAATCCAAGTGTCCAAAGTTAACCAGCTTCACAGACTCACCAAGGGAAGGAAATGTTTTTTAGGTATTACTTCCCTAATTAGAGCCTACACTGACTTTTCAGTGATACACAATCCGTTCCCTAAGAGACCAATGGAAAAAAACCACAGCCATGGGTCATACACCCTTGTGGAAACTGGGACACACCCCCCCCTCCCCCCAGTTTAAAAAAAATCTTGATTATTTACACCTTCATTATGTCTTGATGATCATAAAAGTATTTACAGGAATGTTTTTGTATGGGTTTCTAAAATATAAAGTGCTGGAGAAGTGTCACACCTTCCCAAGGCATTCAAACCATCCCAAGATTAGGAGCAGACTTGAGTTAGCAGCTTTTGCCCCAACAAAATCAAATTTTACAAGCCCCATGGTTCTAAAACTGAGTTTCTCTAAAGAACTCAAGTGCTTTAATTGCTGTTGCACCCACAGAATCTGCCATTTCAGTTGGAAAAAACCTCCAAGACCATTGAATCCAACCTGTGACCAATCTCCAGCTTGTCAGCCAGACCAGAGCACCGAGTGTGCTGTCCAACTGTCTCTTGAACACCTACAGGGACAACTCCACCACATCCCTGAGCAGTCCCAATGCTTCTTGACAATCCTTTCTGTCAAGAAATTCTTTCTCATTTCCAGCATGAACCTCCCCTAGCACAACTTGAGGCTTGTTTCTTCTTGTTCTATTGCTTGTTAACTGGGAGCAGAGCCCAACCTCTACCTGGCTGCACCATCCTGTCTAGAGGGAGTTCTGGAGAGTGAGAATGTTCCCTGAGCCTCCGTCTCTCCAGGCTCCCCAGTTCCCTCAGCTGCTCCTCATGATCTATTCTGTAGACTCTTCCCCAGCTCCATTGCCCTTCTTCCTCTGGAAGGGCTCGAGCACAACAGGCTCAAGCTGGGGTGTCAGGGAGAGCAGGGATAAACCGGGTGCTGTGAAATGGAGGAAAAGGACTTGCTCTGCAGTGCAAAGTGAGGAGGCGCCACTCTTTGATCAGAACAGAGGTCACCACCATAAAAGAAACGGAACAAACAGTCTCCGACCGGCCGCCCTGCCTGTGCCAACACGAGTGCTGCTCCATCTGATCCTGGGTTCGGGAGTACGACACAGGGAGACAAAATACTATGACTGCTTTCATTAGCAAGAAACTGGATCCTTTCCAAGTCTAACAACCTGAACTTGGAATAGGGTGCAAGTGCACCCAGTGTCAAAGGCAGATTTGTGATACACTGTAGCTGAGAGTAACCGCAGCCCCAGCTCTGCTGCAGAATCCTTGGAGGCCATTCCCCACCTTACACCATGCTGGGAAGGGACAGAGAGGGCAGCTAACATCTCAAAGGATAAAATCCAGCTCTGCAACCACCCTTCCCGGACCCAGGTGGGTGAATGAGGTGCATTTGGACGACGTGTCTGGCTGCTTGTACAGCCAGAGCAATCTCAGATGTGTTTTGTTTAGACAGTCACCTCTCGGATCAAAGGATGATGATCAGGACACTTTTCCAGCCTTACCCATTGGCATCACACCACACCACAAATCTCAGGTTGTAGGGCTAAGATTACCTATATTCACTTACAGTTCCCTTTTCTGCCTCTTGTGATGACAACAAATAATACATAACATAAATGCTAAGTAACATATATGTCATATATAATTGTAACAAATAAAAAATGTTTAATCTGTGCATGCACCCCGATAGAAACCAGTAAAAATCAATTCATTTGCATTAATTTTAAAGCAAAAAAAATTATAAAAGGACAAAAGTATTATTGTCACTGATCTGCCATCACACATCTCATGCTGGTGTGGTTTGAGATTTCTGTGCAGTCACACCAGGAAGTAGGAGGTAGGCGGCTGGAGTACTCAGTTTATTCCTCCTGGTTCACATCCAGCTGTCATCTGCAGACATATTTATAAAGGTTTTGTTCAGTTTAGGCCTTGTACCTGAAGATCAGAGGTTAATCTTCTGAATTAGAAGGTTAAGAGTCTGTGTCAGTTATTTCCAGCTGACTTGGAAATAATGTAATTTAACAGTAGGGCTTTTACAACCAAGGCATTCCTTTTGTTAAGAACAAACAGAGGCATGTATCAGGATGTTTTGGTGGGATTTCAGCAGCACAAAGATTGGGGGGCAACTGTGCAGACTCCACTTGAGGATTTATTTAAAAAGTAGTGTTTGATTTCAGAGGAGCTGCAGACCTGACCGGTGCTCTCCAACAGTAGCCAAATAAGAGAAACAACACCTAAGTAGTCAGATAACAACAATCTCTTTTCATTTCTGTAAAATATAACTGGAACAGGCATTGTTGGTTTGAAACACCAATTCCAGAACATCTATAGTGTATCAGTGCCTAGAGCCATTGCTGATCTTTACAGTCATGTGTTTTTGTGGTTAAAATCACTTTTATTTCCAACAGGTCTAAAAAGTAAAATGGAAAAGGCCCATTCTTCATTCTCCAATGAGCAAGCCAGAATTTAAATATTTGACATATTTAACTTATATTTAACATACATTTAACTTTGGTTACTGCAGGACTTGGTTTGCCCTAATGGAGGCAACAGTATTAATATGCCAGGTACACTTTGGGGATGAAAATCTGGGGCAGGGCGCCTGAGGGCTGAATCAGGGCATGATGACATATTCAAAGGGTTTCATTAAAGAAGTATGGTCAAAGTGACACAAGTATCGTTATGTTTGTAATTTTTAGTGAAATTGTAAGAAAATGATTGTAAAATAGGTTTTTGGAGATTACTGTTGAATGCAGAGCGCCTGGTGGGAACAAACTGTGTGGAAGAACACAGAAACACTCATATTGGAAAGGACCTCCAAGAGCACCGACTTCAGCCTTTGACAGATCACCTTGCCAGCTTGACCAGAGCGCTGACTGCCACGTCCAGTCGTTCCCTGGACATCACTTCTGGAATTCTGCACTCTGCAGTTTCACTGACCACCACTTTCTGTGATACTCTACCAATTTATTTTCTGACCCTTTTAGCGATGCCCTACCACTTTCTATTATAAGAGGCATTTGGAGATTGCTTTTTAAGGCATATTGCCCGCACCGTATGAGAGACCGCCACTTTTACTTGGAATTCTGAGTGTTGTGGGGTTTCAGCATGGGCCTTCCCTCACGGGGGTTTCCCGCCCTGGGCGCGCTCGCTCCCGCTCCGGGGGCAGCGCTGCCCGCACAGACCGCGGGGCCCCGCCGGGCGCTGCGGGGGTGGCTCGGCACCTCTGCAGCCACGAGCGGCTCCGGGGAACGCTCCCAACGGAGGCGAGGCCGAGCCGCCCGTTGCCCTCACCGAGGCGGAGCGGGCTGAAGGCTGAGGCTGATGACGCAACCGGCGGTTCCGGCGCCGGGGCGGTGACCGTGGTGGCGGCGCGGGCGGAAGGAAGGGAAGGAGGCGGGGGAAGGGTATCTCGCCGCCGCCGCGCTCCCATTGCCGGGAACGGGGAAGGGCCGCGCGGGGAGCGGGAGCGGGCGGCGTGCGGGGAGAGCGAGGGCGCGCGCCGCG